>ML811823.1:102781-125927 GCA_009831015.1 Picea engelmannii
GATTCATGATGGGAGAATGAACACATACACCCTAGAGAAGAATGGGAGGACTCACATGTTGCTTCCAATCAAGGATAAGGAGGTGAAACCAGAAGTAAGCAACACTGTACTTCTCAAGAGTGGGAAGGAACTTATTACAGAGGTTAAGAAGAAGGAAGAACTACAATTCATTGTGGTCAGAAAGTCTAGAATTGTTTTGACCAGCACAAGGGTGGATGATTTACCAGAAGAAGTTCAGGAACTACTGGAAGGGTTCGCTGACATAGTAGTGGACGAATTACCTCATTCATTGCCACCAATTAAAAGTGTGATTCATCATATTGATCTCATACCGGGAGCTAGTTTTCCAAACAAATCCATGTATAGATTGATGCCGCAAGAGAATGAAGAGGTCAAAAGACAAGTCCAGGATTTATTGGACAAAGGCTTGGTCAGGGAAAGCTTGAGTTCGTGTGTTGTTCCAACAGTACTCAGTCCGAAGAAATATGGAGGTTGGAGGATGTGTACTGACTCGAGGTCGATTAAAAAGATAAACATCAGGTACATATTTCCATTGCCAAGGATGGATGATATGATGGATTGCTTGAGTGGAGCAAAATACTTTTCAAAGATTGATTTGAAAAGCGATTATCATCAAATCCACATGAGAGAAGGTGATGAGTGGAAGACAACATTCAAAACAAACGAAGGGTTGTATGGATGGCTTGTTATGTCGTTTGGCCTAAAAAATGTGCCGAGTACCTTCATGAGGTTGATGAACGAAGTCCTGAGGGAGTTCATCGGAAAATTTGTCATTGTGTATTTGGATGACATACTGGTTTTCAGTAAAATAGTGGAAGAGCATCTGAAGCATTTGGCTACAGTAATGCAAAAATTACAGCAAGAGAAGTTGTTGATAAACATGAAGAAATCCTCATTCATGAAGATAGAGCTCATTTACTTGGGATTTTTTATTTCAGCAGATGAGTTGAGGATGGATCCAGATAAGGTGGAGGTAATCAAGAATTGGTCATCACCGAAGAATATCTTTGAGGTGAGAAGTTTTCACGGATTGGCTAGTTTCTACCGGAAGTTCATTAGGAATTTCAGTGGAATTAGTGCACCAATGATGGACATAGTGAAGAAGGGACATAAGTCTTTTCACTGGACAGAAGAGGCTGAGAAGAGTTTCAATCTGTTGAAAAGGAAGATCACGGAGCAACCAGTTCTGGTGTTGCCAGATTTCCAAAGGATATTTCAAGTGAAATGTGATGCAAGTGGATTTTCAATAGGGGTAGTCTTGAGTCAAGAGGACAGGACAATAGCATACTTCAGCAAGAAGTTGAATGAAGAGAAAGTGAAGTACTCCACTTACAATAAGGAGTTTTATGCTATTATACAGGCATTGAAGAAATGGAGGCATTACTTGATCCCGAAAGAGTTTGTCCTATACATTGACAATCATGCATTACAGTTTGTGACTCAGCAGGAGAAGTTGAATCAGAGGCATGTCAAATGGGTGGAATATATGCAGAATTTCACTTTTGTGATTAAACATATTTCTGGTACATCTAACAAAGTTGTTGATGCTTTGAGCAGGAAATGTTTGTTGTTGCAGGAGTTCAGAATCAAAACATTGGGTTTTGATGACCTCAAGGAGATGTACAAGGATGATCAGGATTTTAAGGAGGCGTATGAAGTAGTTGAGAATCCAATTCTCAGAGATAGAAGCCAATAGATAAAATACATGATCCAGGAAGGATTATTGTTTAAAGGTAATCAGCTGTGTATTCTGAAATGCTCCATGAGGGAGAATTTGCTGAAGGAGAAACACAGTGGAGGATTGGCAGGGAACTTTGGTCACGAAAAGACGTTCGCAAAATTGAATGAGTCATATTTTTGGCCAGGAACGCGAGCAGATGTCAAGAGATTTGTGGACAGATGCAGAATTTGCCAGCATTCAAAGGGCAGAAGACAGAATGCAGGGTTTTATCAACCATTGCCCATACCTGAAAGGCCGTGGAATGCATTCAGCATGGAATTCATATTGGGGTTGCCAAGAACACAAAGAGGTTTTCACTCAATCTTTGTGGTGGTGGATAGATTTTCCAAGATGGCACACTTCATTCCATGTCAGAAGACCAGTGACACAACTCACATTGCGAATCTGTTTTTCAAAGAAGTCATTTGACTTCATGGTTTTCCAAGAAGCATAGTTTCGTACCGAGACACCAAGTTCATAGGGAACTTTTGGAGGACCTTATGGAAGAAGTTGGGAACTAAATTTTCATTTAGTTCATCTTATCATCCTCAGACGGATGGACAGACAGAAGTGGTGAATAGAAGTCTGGGAGACTTGCTGAGGATCTTGGTGATAGAACACCACAGCCAGTGGGACAACATATTACCACAGGAAGAATTTGCTTATAACGACTTGGTCAACATGAGCACAGGGCAGATTCCATTTCAGATTGTCTATGGCATGCAGCCAAGAGGAATTTTTGAATTAAGGGATTCAGAACAGAACGCAACTAGGAGCGCTAGTGCAGAAGATTTCGTAGAGGCGATGAAGGAACTTCACAGCCAAGTGAAGGAGCGTTTGCAGAGTTCGAACCAGGAATATAAGCGCAGAGTAGATCAATGCAGAAGGCAACTTCAGTTTGAGGTTGGTGATTTGATTCTGGCACATTTAAGAAAGGAAATGTTCCCAAGAGGAACATATAATAAGCTGAAGATGAAGAAAATCAGACCGTGTAGGGTCTTGAAGAAATTTGGGGCGAATGCTTATGAGATTGAATTACCTGATGGGATCAGAATTTCTCTGATATTCAATATCTCAGATTTGTACCCATATAAAGTTGAGGAAACAGGAACAGGAGATGAGCAACCAGTGGTCCAGTGGACAAAGTAGATGCCAGTTGAAGATAAGCCACAGATGGAGTGCATATTGGACAAGAGGGTCAGTAAAAAGACCAGGCGAAAGCAATACTTTGAATATTTGGTCAAGTGGAAGGGCCATCCAGTTGAAGATGCCAGCTGGGAGAACGAAGAGAAAATCTAGAGGCATGGACACACCATACGCAAGCTCATGGACAGGATCCCATGAAAAGTTTCAAGCCAGGGAGTATGATGCAGGAGCATCTCAAGCGAGCCAGCGTGGAGACAACGGACAGCTGGAAAAGCGCCCAGCACACATTTTGAAATATCTTGAACCATTAATGAAACATCAAGTGGAGGCGCACTTGTATAATGTAAATGGACCTTGATCAATTCGTTCTCGTCCTTAGTAGATAGAAGGAATTTATAGTAGTAAATGCAGGTAGATAGAATTGAATGTTAGATTAGACAGTTTTAGAGCACAAGAGGGAAACGACATATAGACACCCTCATTATGTATTGTAACATTAGAAGATGAGATAATTCTGAAGAGCATAGAGGAGAAGTAGAGAGAGCTGTGTAGCGGACTCCATGTACAAAAGTTTTGAATTAATACAAGAAAGTTGTGATTCAGACTCATGGTGTTCTTATATTCTCTGTGTATGCATCTTTGAATGATATGCTCATGAATGGTTTACTCTTTCTGTCATGCAATTGCTTTTATGCTATGTATGAATGATTTCTTGTTGAATGTTTGAAATCTGAGAGGAAAGGGAAAAGGAATGAGTTCAATTGTTTCTCTATCTGAGAAGGAGTTCTTGCAAGGAGTGCAGTTGAATTGTCCACAAGGAGTGCGTCGACAAGGTGCTCAGAGGTTTGTCTCTGAAAGCTCAGGAGAGAAATATTTTGTTCTTATTTCCATAGAAGTGCAGTTGGGCATAGGAGTCATGTAAGGAGTGCACAGGCCGAGTGAAGTCTCAGGGTTGCAGACCTGAGTGGAGTATTGAGAGACTACTATTGTAGGTGTGCGCAGAGTCGAAGAATTTCAACACTTGGAACTGTTTGAAAGTCTCTCGCAAAGAGTGCGTGCAAGAGTTCTCTGAAAGATTCAAAGTTGGGGAAAGCTCAGAAGGAATTAGACCTTCAAGGAGTCGAAGGAAGGCAGAGGCTGAGTACCTTAAAAGGTTGAAGGAAAGTGTATCAACGAGGGGCCGCAGGAGGACAGATTCTCAAAGGAAGAATAGATGGTCGAAATTCTCCGAGGAGAAACCGCGAAGTCCCGTGAGTCATCAGATCTCGCGGAGGAGCAGGGAAGTTACAATGAGTGTTGTGAAGGTTCTAAGCTTAGGAGGAGTAGGACCGTAGATCCAAGCCATGAGGGTCGTTGGATTTACACATGGATTTCTATATTGGGATTTCGTAAGTTGAAGTCCCGTAAAATTTGCAACGGGAATCGTGAAATCACGAAACGCGAAGTCCCAAAAGCTAAAAGGATTGTGTGGGCCGCAGAGGAGTCAGTGAGTGGACAGGTGGTGCACTCTCGACAAAAAGTCAATTCAGTTGACTGTTTCAGGGTTTCGTGGGGTGAAGTCCCAAAACCTTTGCATTAGGATTCGCGATATCACGAAGTCCGAAGTCCCGATGGAGTAAAGGGGTGTTGAAAGGCTAACTAGTGAGCGCATCGAAAATTCAAAATATTGGGTTTTGGGAATCGCGGGAACAAGTTGCTTGACACCGCGATAAGGAAAAGTCTGAAAAGGAAAGAGGAAGGGTCAGTGTTGACTGTTTCGAGTTTCGAAGATTTGAGAGATAGGTGCTCGACCGCCAGATTCGTGAAAGTGCGAAAGTCCGATCTCTCAAAGAACAAGGGGGAAATTCTTGAAGTTGATTGTGGGTGCAGATTTCCCTAAAGGGAAATAGAAGAGCCATTCCGAAATCTCTTCGAGCCAGTGTAAAGGGAAAGATCCTGTTGACATGGACCTTTTGAGCTGCGGGTTGAGGAAGGGGGCATGCATCATCACGCAGCATGCTGGGTGTGATGTAAAATGTTGAAATTGGCCATGTTATCATCTAGACTATGTCTTTCTTGCTTGCTCCTGGTTCTCCTCCTATCTATGATGTTGACAGGCCCATTTCTATGCTGTTGTCAACTGCCTGCGCTTCCCTGATATTCTTAAGGAGTTGTCACATTTCTTCCATCTCTTCTTCAATTCTATCCCGTTGGCGTGCAACATTCTCAAAATCCTTGAACGTGTGAATATAAACCACTTGGGCCACCATTTCTGCATCATCCTCCATGAGAGTGTATTCTAGAGGCATTCTATGTGCCTTCGTCTTCTTGTGTGCACCCCCCGTCTGAGTAGTTGGCCTCTTAGTCTGGCCTGGCTCTTGTGGCGCAATACTTTATGTAGTTCCATGTGCTACCTCAGCTTATTTATACTATACTTGGGGAACTTGTGTATTGTTCTTCTTCCCCGTCTGGACTCCTGTCTTAGATGTCCCCCTTTTCTTTTGTTGTGGTTTGGTCTAGCCTATCCTTAGTTTCTTGGGCATTGTGATTTCATGTGGTTGTGCATGTTCCTGCTGTACCTCCTCAGCATGTGTATGTTCATGTCTTGCCTCCTCCTCCTCTACTCCTGGAGGTATGTCTCGAGTGAGGACTGGAATCCTCCATTCATCTTCCCAATCCTTGATGGCCATTTGTATTTACCCCTCCGTAATGCAATTGCGTAGTTGTAGACATTCCTTGTTGGGGTCCTTCTGTGCCTGGATGCACATCGCATGTCTAGTGGCCTTGAATTTGGCTATGCCCTAATAGTTTGCAACAACCTGTGGTGTTATTCTCCAAATGTTGGTGATGGTCTCTTGTAGGTCGCGAAGATATCCTTTGAATATAGCTGCATTCATTCTTTTGTTCTTGGCGTCTAAAGCAACTCCAATCGATAAGTATCTCACTCCGTGATTGGGTTTCGGTCTAGTGGTGAAAAATGCATAGTTTGGTTCCTTCCATCCCATAATGTCTATCATAATGATCAGCCATGAATAATGAAATTATGTCCCTAGATCATGCACATCCTTTCAGTCATCAAGAAACAGATTCAATAAATAAGGGGCCCAGCTAATTGTGGTGTCCTCGGCACACTGTGTTGCAACCGCGACAACCTCGGTTGGGACTTTCGCCTTGCAGCATTTTCTGAGTATCTTGCATGCCATAATTTTAGTGACCATTCTTGTTGTGATGTCACTAATCTGCTTGTTAATGATTCTGCGCGTCACCCTTTCGGTACCGTATTTATTTTTCAGCTCCTTAGCCAGTGTTTTCTCCTTTGTTTTTTCCTCGAGGAACTGTGCAGGATCCATGTCCCATGATGGCAGCCTTGTGATGTATGCAATGAGCTCTACATCTATTGAGACAAGCTTGTCCATCCATAGATCTCCACCATGTGTGACCTCCATCAATTGATTGATGCAAATTTTTTCATACTCGCCTCTGCCAAAGTGTGGTAGGTCCAACAGACCTAAAATTTCAGTTTTTTCCAGTCCTGCTGCCAATTGGACTGGTTGATGAATCGGTTCCCAAAAGGGATCTACATCCACAGTATGTAGGTAGAATTTCTTAGCAAACTCCGGGAACTTGTCCGTGTCCATTACATCATGGTCTGAGTACCTTAGTTTTTCTACATACCCTGACAAATCTGCTTTTACCCGTACCCCTTCTAGTATGCGCGACATAACAATTGTTGTGGCGGGTTGTTTGTGTGGTGACCTAGGTGCTGTCTGCTTTTCCTTGCACAGAGGTCGTTGAATCGAGGTTCCAGCCTCCATTGGTCATTCTTCAAGATAGTGTTCCAGTTGCCCAATGACATCCTCCACTCCTCCCTCCCGTGGGTGTTCCGACATGGTTGTCTGTGACTCTTTTGGCTCAGTCGTTTCTTCCTAATTTGGATCCATCACATTGACTCTCAAAGCTTCGATGGGGTTTTCTAGTTGCACTTGGCTTCCTGCATGCTCATTCTGTTGGACCTGTCCCTCTTCCAGCATATCAATGTCCATGCCCATAGGTGCTTTCTGTTGGGTTTCTTCTACCACAAGTGTTAGGCTTCCTGGTGTTGTATCCGGTGATGAGAATTCATCCACATTGATGACTTCTAGCGGTGGATATGGTTGTTGTTCGCTTCCTTGTGATTGTGTCTTTGCTCTGGTCCTAACTTGTGGTTGCCTGGCCCGGTTATTCTTGTTTGGGTGGTGCCATGGTGGTATGAATCGATCGTTTTGATCCATGTGGATATTGGTGGCCACCCACCTTTTCCAACTGGCTTTAAACAGTTTTCTGGCAATTTTGGTAATTTACTATTATTGGCAGTTTTTCAGGTCCAGAACTTCCGGAGCCATTTTGAGGCCCTAAACGACATTTTTTGGGTATCTACTGGTCAAAAAATATTATGATGATATTTGCTACCAATAGTTGTAGTCCTCGAATAGATATTTCTACCGATGTATCATATGCATCAAACGAAGATAGTATGCCAAAGTTACGACCCCCATAAATTGATGTACAGGGCCCACATGACTTTTGGCGCTTCATCTCCTAGGGTTAGGTTTTTGGATGTTTAGGGTTTTTTGACATTTTTGTTTATTGTAAAAATGACTTCAAAGCCTCATTATAATCATTTTTCTTGCGAGTGCGAGTAGCCGTCACATCTCTTCTCAGAGATAAGTTGTCACCATTCTAGCGAGTCTTTCACTCTATATTTTTACAATCTTTGTACATTTATTTCATTAATAGAAATTGTGTATTATTGTATCTCTATGTTTATGGTTGCATATTTGATACATTTTTGTTATATTATTGGATATCCGCGATATCTCTGTGCATTTATTTATTATAGCTCTGCTCTCATTTCATGCCAAAAATAATCTGGATCAGTGGTATCAGAGTAGGCTGCTCTTGATAATTTCTCAGTGCATGTCCCCGACTAGTTCCGAGTATAGCAATTTGGGTCTCGATCTTGTCTCTCTTGAAGACAATATCTCTTGCACGCCCAAGAAACCCTCCATGGAAGAAGAAAAGAAAAACGACGGAGCAGACGATCCTATCAATTTGCTGCTTGCGCAAACTCTCACGCAATAGAGGGACGAAATGATGGAGAATTTTTCCCACATCCTTCAATGCCTTCCTATAGAAATAGGCACATCGTCATCAAACAAACACTTTGGAAGACCCTCTCCTTTCAAGGTACAGGTTAATTTTGATATTCCTGTATTTGAAGGACAGATAGATGCAGATGCCCTAGAGAAATGGTTAAATCTATTACAAGGTTATTTCTCTGTTCATAATTTTTGTGACAAGGAAAGTATCACCTTCGCACTCCTTAAATCTCTCCCCCATTTCAAACATTGGTGGGAAAATTACTGGGAGCAAAGTTCCACAGAGGAGTCTGGAATATATGGGGTCAAGCCCACTTGGGATTGTTTTGTGGATGCGGTAAAGGAACAATATTACCCTGTTGGAAACTATGAGGACCAGTAGATGAGATGGAACACGCCGCGACAAGAGAAGGGCCAAGAAGTTTCAATGTTCACCAATACCTTCCATACCTTGCGCACCAAGCTGGGTATCAAAGACTCCAACTGACATTTGGTTATGAAATACCGTGGGGCTCTACATAGATACATCCAAACTGAAATGGATTTTTCTGGACATCTCATCACTCAGTGCTGCTTATCGATATGTTGTTAAAATCGAGCAAAAATTTAAGCACCAGAACAAACGTGAGTTTGGGTCTGGAAATCTGCAACAACCCAAGTATGACAAAGATGGCCCTAACAAATAGTCTCCTGAAAACCAGTCCAAGCCACAGGAAAAGAAGGGTCACAAGAAGACAAAGGACACCAGAAAATGGTGTGATTTCCACAAAATCCCCTGGCACAACAACGACGAGTGTCACTCAAAACAGTCATTGGTTGTTGAGATCAAAGACAAGGAGCTGAACCCTGATTCAGAATCTGATTTTGAAAATACTAGTAAAATACAGATCATCGATGCAGACCCCACTACTATTGTCATGATCGCGACAATTCAACCAAAAGAACCAACAGATCCTGAAGAGGGGGAGCACCTTTTTCATTCACAAATGTGGGTGAAGGGGACCCCACTGCATTTTATTGTTGATAGCGGAAGTTAGAAGAACCTCATCTCTACAGAGGTCGTCAAACAGTTGGGATTGTCGACAACACCACACCTGTAGCCATACAACATCTGGTGGCTTCACCAAGGATGAGATCTTCGTGTCAACTAGCAGTGTCGATTGTCATACGACATTCATCCCTTCAAGGATTAGGTATTATGTGATGTTTCCCCATTATATATCTGTGATGTTCTCTTGGGCCATCCATATATGTGGAAGCGCCATGTTGTTTATGAGTCTCGACCCCACAGTGTCATTGTTTCTCTAGGGTGTCATCTCTACAAAATACCAAAGGTAGTTCCGACTACTGTTGCACCTAAACAATGCCGCAAGGTCGTATCTCATACTACAAAATTCAGCTTCTTCACAATCTGTTCAAAAGGTGAACAGAAGGATACTGCAACCACTACAGCCTCGGCCCAAGCACCTTCTATCCAACAAAAGTGGGTCGACAAGATTGTAGCAAAGTGTAAAGATTCCTTTTGCACACAAGAACCTCATGTTCATGAAAACCTTTAACAAGCTAAGTAGCGCAACTTCCCCAACAAAGCAAGCAACTCATCAAGATGCACATTCAACAAACACTTTTTCCTCTCCCTTGCAAACTCAACACAATGGATACCATTTCTTCCTAAGGAGGGAGGATTGATCCAGGTGGATATTGGTGTCTACCCACCTTTTCCAACTAGCTAAAAAAAGTTTTCTAGCAATTTTGGTAATTTACTGTTTTTGGCAGTTTTTCGGGTCCTGAACTTTCAGAGCCGTTTTGAGGCCCTAAACGACGTTTTTTGGTTATCTACCGATTAAAAAATAAACACATGATGTTTTTGTGATTAGTTGTAGTCCTCGGATAGATATTTCTAACGATGTATCATATGCATCAAACGGTGATAGTATGCCAAAGTTACGACCCAGGGAAATTGATGTACCAATTTACCCCGACGAGGCCCACATGACTTTTGGCGCTTCATCGCCTAGGGTTAGGCTTTTGGATGTCTAGGGTTTTTTGACATTCCTGTTTATTGTAAAAATACCTTCAGAGCGTCATTGTATTCATTTTCTTGCGAATGCGAGTAGCCATCACATCTCTTCTCAGAGATAAGCTGCCACCATTATAGCGAGTCTTTCACTCTGTATTTTTACAGTCTCTCTACATTTCTTTCATTAATAGAAATCGTGTATTATTGTATCTCCGTGTTTATGGTTGCATCTCTGATACATTTATGTTATATTATTGGATATCTGCAATATCTCTGTGTATTTATTTATTATATCTCTGCTCTCATTTCGTGCTGAAAATAATCTGAATCACGTTCTCCGAGCTCAGTATCCTCTGCAACATCTGTAAACTTTGCAACTTTTAGTCTTTGTTGTGTCTTCTCTATCGCTTTCTGCCTTCTCCAACTTCACAATAACCTTTTCGCTTTTTTATTCGTTCTTTGTATTGGCGTCGTGTGAAGCTTGTCGAAGACATTACCTCTATTATGGATTCAATGAACCATCGGTCCCTTCGTACTTTCCATTACTTTCCCTTGCCGTCTCCAGTTGGCGTAATTAATGCGGCGTCTCGTTAGTCATTTCCGACATTCAATTCTGATAGCCTTCTTCACATAGCACTTCTTTTGTTGTAGCTACCTTTCCCACTCGTTTTTTCTTTGAACTAGTCATTGACCTTGTCTTCCTTGGGCTCGTATTTTCGAGTGTGTGTGTTCCTTGTCCTTTCGGCGCATTATGTCATTGTTGGTACCATTTGATCTCCTACTTTTTTTTTTACTACACCGTGTCCTTCAAGTTATGGGTGGTCGACTGTCCTTGTACAATTTCAGTTGGATACCATTGAACATCCCTCTGAGTTTTGCACCTCCTAAGTCCTTCAACTATACAACTCCCCCATCTATGATAGTTTTTACTTCGTACGGTCCTAACTAGTGCATTCTAAGTTTTCCCGGGTGTTGAATGGATTTACTGCCATACATCAACACTAAGTCGCCTACCTTGAAAGTTTTCCTCATGTAATGTCTATCATCCCAAGCTTTGTCCACTGCTTTCTGAACTTGTTGGTGGAACCCTACTAGGATCCTATGTTCCTCCATGATCATCAGTTGATTCATCCTATCATGTACTTCGCCTTGTTCTGTCATGTTGGTAATCGCATCTACGCGTAGAATGGGTACCAAAACTTCTAATGGCACCATTGCTTCTTGTCCACATACCAATATGAATGGCATGTGCCCTGCCGTATTCTTGCATGTGGTCCTGTATGCCCACAATATTGTTGTTATTTTGAGGTCCCAATCATCCCTGTTGACATTATAGATCTTCATCAGTTCATTCTCAAGGATTTTGTTAAATGCTTCTACTATTCCATTTGCTTGTGGATGATATGGTGTACTCTTTTGATGATGGATTTCAAATTCTTCGATCATAGCCTTAATAGTGTTTTTAAGGAAGTGAGTGCCTCAGTCACTCATCAAAATCCTTGGGAAACCAAATCTAGTGATCACTTTCTCAAATAGAAAGTGTGTTGTTTTCTCCGCACTACAATCTTTGACTGGTATTGCTTCTACCCATCTTGTCAGATATTCTTTCGCAGTGATAATGCACCTTGCTCCTGTCCTCTTTGATGGTGGGTTAATTAGTCCCACAAAATCTATTTCCCATTTGTCGAATACCTGCAAAGTTACCTGTGGTCGCAGTGGCATCTTGTCCCTTCTATTGGAATTACCAACCCTCTGATAGACATCACATTGCTGGTAGTACTCTTTTGAGTCTCTGTGAATGGTCGACCACCATAGTGTTGCGCGCAATACCTTATGCGTGGTAGATTTTTTTGCGTAATGTCCTCCTGCTATTCCCTCATGGGATTCTTATAAAACCTTTGGTCTTTCGTGTTCTAGCACATATCTTTGCAATATTCTATCAGTGCCCATTTTGCATAAGTGTCCTGTGATCAGCTGATAGTCTGCAGCCCAGACTACTAGGTTTTTCTTCTGCGCGATGTTATATTATTGTGGCACGGTACCTGTACTCAAGTACTGGATGATGTCTACAAATTATTCATTAGCAATCTGGACTGAAAATAACTGTGCGTCTGTAAAGTTGTCCTCTTAACTTGTAGGTTTCTCTCCATTCGTGACCCTTGATAGGTGGTTAGGTCCTGCATTCAGCTTCCCTAGCTTGACTATTACTTCAAAATCAAATTCTTGAAATAGTAGTAACCATCGACAGATTCTCCCCCCCAACACTGGCTTGTTGACTAGGTATTTAAAGGTTGAGTGATCTGTGAACATCTTAAAATGTTTTCCCAGTAAGTAGTGTCTGAACTTATACAATGCATAGACCATAGATAGACCTTCCCTGTCTGTAGTGTTATAGTTATGCTCTGATTTTGTTAGTTTTCTACTAGCGAATGGTATAGGATGATCCAAATCTCTTGCTCCTAGCTGCACCAAAATAACTCCTTATGGCTGATGCATCTAGATGCACATAGAATGTCTTCTCCCAGTCTGAAAATACTAGTATTGGTGCGGTGACCATCTTTTCCTTCATCTTATCGATACCATGTTGACAATATTCATTCCACTAAAACTTTGTATCTTTCCTTAACAATTTCTCCATTGGTGCGGTGCTCTGTGCATACCCATTGATAAATTTTATGTAGTATCATGTATGTCCCAATGTTGCTCGTAGTTAAAGAACTATTTTTGGTGGTGGAAAGTTAAAAATTACTGCAATCTTTACAGGGTCTACTAGTAAACCTTGCTTGCATACTATATGGCCCAATAGTATCCCAAATGGTGTTCCAAAGATGCACTTATTGATGTTTGGTGATATCTGGCACTGCCTGCATATTTCTAACATCAGCTGCAAGACCTCTACATGGTCTTTCAATAGACTATAGACTGTCCAATCGTCCAAGTATACTTCTAGAAACTGGTGGATAAATTCCTTAAATGCACTGATGACTACTTTGGAAAATATTGTTGGCTCATTCTTCAATCCAAATGGAATGACTATGTACTGGTAGGATCTCCATTCTATAGCAAAATTGGTCTTGTATCTGTCTTCCTATGCTATCTTGATCTCGTGGTAGCCTGAGAATCCATCAGTGAATGAGTAAACTTTGTGTCCTCCTACGTTCTTCAACACTTCATCCGTGAAAGGTGTAGAGAATGGGTCATGTACGCATGCATCGTTAAACTTCCTCAAGTCGACGCATATTCTTATCCCGCATTTATTTTTCTCCTGAACTACCATCAGGCTTGTCCATTGCGATTCTTCCATAGGTTCTATGATTCCGACTTCGAGCATCCTGTCAATCTCATCTTTAACTTTCTTCTTATATATCAAGTTTAGTCTGTATGGTCGTTGTCTAATCGGTATCTCTTCAGCTCTAAGTGGTATCTTCATTTCTCTTAGCTCTCACACTATGCCTTTCATTTATGTAAATGTTGTGGGGAACAAATCGACGTACTTTCCCAATAAATCTATTATAATTTCTACTATTTGTTCATCCTAGTAGTCTCCAATGCTGGCCATTTTTGGATTCTCAACTACCCCAATGTTGATTTTCTTCACCTTGATCGATGTAGCAATTACTTTTGATTCTAGAGGTGGACCTTCCACTTCTTTTTCTCCTTTCACTTCCTTGATCTAAATATCGTGTTGATCACCTTCATTTGGTGCTTCTTCCTTCACATGATAGCATGAAGACAATTATTTCATTGTCTGTCTGTTCCAATGTTGTTCCTATGTTATGATTTTGACTTTTGGTTCCTTGATGAATATCACCCCTCTTATCTACTTAAGTGTTGCATCTATGTTGGGGTTCTCATGCTCGAATGAGAAAGTGACTGGAAAATTCTATTGCAATATTGTCCAGCTTGAATTTCCTCTGCAGAGTTCCTAGTCTGTATACCAGTTTGTTGGTATGCCTTCTAAGGTATGTATGAAATGATGAGGCCATTCCTCTGGGGGTGTCATTTTCCACAATGCTCTACACTTCTCCAAGTGTTCTTTTGGTGCCCCATGTCCATCATACTTCTTTTGTTGGTTTCTTATCTGTTCTGCACCAAACCTTATGTGAAGTAACTGTTTACATTGGTACCAATCCTTGATTGTTTCTTTGTGTGCGCCCCACCATCTTGCAGGTGTGGTCTTGAGTGTTATATGGAGTGATAAGAGTCTCTAATTTTCTAACACTTCATCTTCATAACATGTCAATAATGCTTCTAGATCGTTTACCCCATGGAAATTGGGTAGTTCTCTTATCTTCGTACCTACCCATCTTACTGCGCAGTCTATTCTTGCACATCTTATTGTGGAAACTTTTGTAGCCTTTGTTGCCATTTCTCTAAATCTGTATATGAGTCTGTTGCAAATGAAGTAATTCTCTACCAACTGAGTATCCCATCTACAGTTGGGTTTACATAATCCCCATCACGCACAATTTTTTTGTATAACTAGTTAATTTCCTCCAAGTCCAAGCAAGTAGGCTCTATGAATCTATCCCCTTCTAATGGGTCTAATGGTGCAATGACCCTATATTCTCCTGACTCAAATGTCATTTTTACGTCCTTAAATTGATTATGGCCTTGTTATCAAACTCCTAATCCAAGCCAAGAAATCATGGATATGGTGTTGTGTCATCCACTATTTCAATCACTTCAAAGTCGTCTTTAGTGCACACTCAATCTAGCTCTATTGTCACTCCTTTCAGTCTGCCAATTGGTAGAAATTTGTGTTGGTTTTCTAGTTCTAGCTAAACAGGTGAATATCCTAATGTAGGCTCTCTCATACATTTCCACATCATCTTGGGTAATACATTGACTTCAGATCCTAGATCTAGTATGATGTCTCCCATGCTGAAATCTTTGATGTTGGCATTCAGCCTGAACTCCCTACTAGTTCTTCTCCTTGAATGTAGGTGATTGACTGTTTTTTGTTCTATTTTTCCTTTTGTCTCTATGCTACATATTTTTAATATATTTTGCAATATTTTGACAGAGAATGGATCATTCAATATTTTTACGCATGTTTGCAAAAAGCCTTTGATTGTACTTACTATTCCTAGGTGTTGTGTTTCTTTGGTATGATCCAACAATGGAGGCATATCATACTCTATTATTTCCTTACTCTACTATGTAGTTGAATTCGACGCAGTGTCTTGCTTCAAGAATTCTTGTCTGTCTTGCTTAAATTTTTCCTTCTCGTTCTACGTGTCGAACTGTTTTCTTGGTTCAACATTCTTCTTCACCCACTGGTGTTGTACTGGCTCTTGTCAAATTGTGTCGATTCTTGTTTTATCTCCTTCACGTGTAACCATGTTGATGTTTCGTCCTTCATCCCTTGCTTCCACTGAATTCCATTGAACATTCTAGCTGTTCTGATTCCTCTTTTCCTGGATCTTCCCTAGTAATGTAGGGCATTCTTTCGTATCATGATCTGATGTGTGACAATACATACAAGTCACTGGTGGAAGTGGACATTCTCTTGCATAATGTCTCAGTTGTTCAAATTTTTGACATACCACTGGTCCTCTACCTCTCCCAAAGCCTCCTCTTTCTCATCCTCCACCTTTGTAACCCGCTTGATCTCCTCTTTGCATGTTATATGGAGGCACTTGATTGTACTGTGTGGTATTGTACTGAGGTTGTGCGGTGTTGCACTGTGGCTGCGTGGTATTATATGGTTGTTGCGCAGTATTATACTGCAGCTGCACAGTGTTGTATGGTGTTGGAACTTGGTTAAAATGTGGTGCAACTTGCCCAATCATCATTTATGCCTGCACCCTATATGCATCTGATGTCCTCTCTCTCATCAAGTCCATAATTCTATATTCTTTGTCATCATGGCCCACTGAGTTGCAAAAGTTGCAATATGAACTCCTTGGGACTATATGGTATTTATGAATCATTGGGCAGTCATATGGATCGTGGATTGGTTTTTTACATATTTCACGCCATAGTCCTCCTATTGGTAATGGATTTGGCATCCATGCTACCATATATGGTGTGAATGTTGGACATTCATTCTTATGGTGTCCTTCCGACCTGCATGTGGTACACAAAATGACTTGTCGTTTGTTCTTACTTTTGTTCTGGTTTAGCTGGAACGTTAAGTTATTCAAATCCTCCTTCATATCTTCAATGGTTGGATCCGTCTACTGATATTGGTTCTCTTCCAGTTGCAGGGATGCCTACAGAGCCTCTAACTGTGTCCGAATTTTGTTTTGCCGCAATGGATATTTTAAGTGTGGTAGTAGTGAATTGACGAACAGGTGCATGTGTTGCATATCAGTTATGAGATATTTCAAATTTCCTTTCAGTCTCTTGAATATCTGGTCAATTTCCCATACTTATTCTCTTGGTTTCTGTCTAATTTTGATCATCTCATTCATGTACTGGTCCTCTGAGCTTGACTTCTGAAACTCATTTATCAACGATTTCTTGATGTTTACAATTGTTTTGGTTGTCCCTAGTGGATTGTTTGTATCTAAACTCATATACCAATATAGTGCGCGATCCATTAGTGTAATCGCTAACTATGCAAGTTTAGTATCTTTGTCTATGATTTTTTTTTCTTCCCATATCTTCTCACAGATAAAAAATTGTTTTTATGGGTCCTCTGAAGCTTCTCCTTTGAATTCTGGTAACCTGATGGTGGGATTGTGTCCTGCCATCCTGAATTTTCAACTACTACCTCTGCACGGTGTATATACTTGATTAGTGCTTCCTGAACTAGCTCCTCTAGTTTTTGTTCCTTGTGTGTATGTACTTCCTTTTGTCTTCCTTCTCCCGAAATTCGGTTTTCTAAATGGTGGTGTTATTTTTGGTGTATTTGTCGCACATGGGTTTATGGGTTCCACACTGACATTAATATGGATAGGATTATTGCCTTCTCTTCCCTCTCTTGGACCTCTCATCTTCCTCTCATATTTTGGGCGTAGGATTTCCTCAATCTTCTCCACAACCTGAAGATCCTCTACCTCTTCTTCATCACTCGCCAAGCCTTCCCTCATAGCTACAACTCTCTTCTTTGTGTTCACCTTGTATTGGTAGGGTACTCCACTATGCATCTTTCTAGCTGTCTCCATGATCCACTTGATCTAGTTGTTGTCCATCATGATTGGGTCCAAGGGTTCCTCCTTCTTTCCTTTATCCACTTATCTTTCCATTTATCCTCTTTCTTTCGGTGCTTCCCCCCTTCCCCCCCATGCACGCAGGGAAGTTTAACTATCTGACTCCATTGTCATTACACCTTTGTTATACAACAATATCTTAATAGAAGTATACAATGATCGAATATACCTTCCTCGAGGCCCACATAGAAACTCTTTCTCTGCTGCACTGTACGACTTCACGGTATCTACTGCAAATTCCGTTATAAACCCTGCTACAATACTATCGATCCAAAAATCTACTGCGCGAGTGAATTTGTTATTCACCTACTGTAACTGCTCCATCTGAACCGGGGTCCACTCTAACTATTGGATCTGGTTTGTTTCATGATTATACTTCAACCTCAATATCCACTACTGCAATAAGTGTGGAAAATCACAGAAAAATACTTCATGGAGATCAGTAAAGACATACTTCTCAAGGTATTTGCGCGGTGTTACTCTAGGGTTTCTGTTATCTTTTTGTGAAAACTCTAGATCCTTTGTCTTTAGCCAGCTTTTGATCTCTACTTTTGTGGGATTCCATGGTCTCAACATCCCCTTCTAGAGGCACATTCTTCTTACCTTCTCATCATCATATTAGGTATTGTTTTGACCCACCTTTAGTAGATCTTACGTTTCTTTTAATAGATTTTCAGTATATCCCATCTACTCGATCCTATATAGTTCCAACCGATGACAACATAACCATTTTTTGGTTGCTTATCTGAGATATTCCTTCCACATGATTGACCCATGTTTAGGTCTACTAGGGTTCCAACAAATCCTCTAAAATTATCAGCCCTCCTGGTAAACTAGAAGGCAACACAATACACAGAGTAGTCTCACTTGAGATAGTATTAATGGGTAACTGCAATAATCAAGTGTTTGTAGTCTAGAATTGAGTTGAGATCTAAGAAGTGTGCATTGAGAGTTATATTTTAACTTATTAAAGCAATATACTTTCATTCACGATTATGCATGGAATATAATTAACTCATTAATTTAGCATGCTAATATCTACTTAGAAACAGTAAAGAAACACATTCATTCAATCATATAACATAGGTTTTATCATGGTTCACACCCTCCTGGGCTACGTCCACAAATATCTAGATATTAAGCTATTTTATTATGGCAGTTCCAAAACTGCATCGTCGCATGCTTTACAACTCTCCTCATTCGGGTCGAGATATATTATGAGGCGGACTAGATCGCACCAGGATCCTCAACCTGCAATCTAACCCTCAATATCTACCCTCCTTACTCCTCTCCATCTCAACAACTTACAAAATTAGGTCGTATAGAAAAATATTACAACTAACTATCAAAACATGACTCCTCCTCAAGACCCTCTATATTGCCTCTCCTCTCTTCTGTGAGACCTAGGTATCTATATTTATACATTTTTGTCTCATCCATTACAGTGTATTGAAACAACCATAACCATAACATCGTTAGGTATTCCATGCATGCGCATGTGTTGCTCTTCCTTCCAGCTGTCGCTTTCCTCATGCATGTCTTCCTTTCCAAACTAGACTTTCTTTCCGCTTTGGCTTGCTTCCAACATATGATAAAATCTGAAAAATTTAGAGAATTTGAAAGATATGACTGTATTAAGGTTTCCACTGGATCTTCAAAACCAAGATCACAATCATACTTACAGTATTCTTGTTGTTCTAGCTTGAAAATAAATGGTCTCTGCAAATTCAGTTCCTTGTGATTGCTGCAAATTCCTTATGTTTACAAATCTGAAAGATATGGGCGGCCTTCACTGATTTCAAGTGCTATTTGACAAAAAAACAGTTGATCCTCATGTTTTATATCTAGAGAAATCAAATATTCATATTTATAACAATCAGAAATAATTGTAGCAGGAAAAATTTCAGCCTCTTCATTATTCATTTCTATTTCATGTTTGTGGGAAAACATATCATCTTGAAGAGCATTATAAAATTGATGAAGATTGTGAGGGAAAATTTCTTCTCTATCTATATCTCCAATATCATCATGCAATTCATATTTCTCACAACAATATTCAAATAAAATCTCATCTGAAAAATACCTTTTACAATGTTTCTTGAATACTGCGTAGAAATCCTTCAAGGATGAAATGTTGGAAGGAGGTAATGAGAAATACCATTGATGAGCATCACCATCCAATGAGTGTATGAACATATTCATACAGACATCCTCGTGATGTAGATCTAATTGATCCATGCACTCATGAAAATTGATAAGGTGATATGTTGGATTATCCTCCTTCCTCGCTTTGAAGATAGGCAGAAAATCTCCCCATTCTGCCATATGAGGTGTTGGATTTGGGAAACTAGGAACTATAGAAAGGTTAAGAGGTGCAAACCTACGATCCAAAACAAAAGAAAATTTCTTTGACATATTAATATTGTGGAGTCACTACTGGATTTTTCCTTCATGGATTCGTCGGGTAGATGATTACAGTCAACTTTCGTGTCCCTCTCTTCTCTACCATCAAGATTTGGATCTATTTCATTCTCTCAGGGAAGATCACTTCACACTTCTCTCCCTAGCAATGGTGCCAAAAATGTTAGCATTGAGAGTCACCCTCAGACTGCTAGAGGATAATCCCAGTACCCATCAAATAGGTTTGTAAATGTAGATTTATGATAGAATGTCAAATGGACAAAACTCAGCATAGCAATGTTCCAACACAGAAATTCTAGGCTAGAATGCATAAGCAAATGGGGTTTTCGTTAACTTCATTCAGTGGTTTAAATATAAATGTGAGTAGATGGAAGACTTAGTGAGGAGGATGAATAGGTCTTCTATGAGCATCAGGCCTTCTAGCAGATAGGTGAAGAAAAATCTCAAACACGAGAGCTTCTTGATCTAAACCTTAAAACACTGATAACATTTAGAGCAACATCATAATCAAACATACATTATAACACATCTATAATATCTCATTAGAATCATTCAAAATGAGCAACCAGAGTAAGAAAGAAGAAAGAGAATGAAACAAATTTCACTTTTATTAATCAAAATGTCTCAGGTCTCAAAACCAGAGTATGGCTCTGTTTTATTAAAACATTACAATAGGGATTCTATGCTCAACCATTCAAAATTGGAAAAAATTAAATCAAATTGAAAGAGTGGATCAACAAGAAAGAAAAATAAAGAGGGCAACATTCTGACTGTAGATCAGTGGTCTGCCATTGGGCATCGAGTCAACACCACTCTGCATATCAAATGCACTCAAGCTGCCTATCAGAACAAAAGAGTTATAATTGATGGATGAAGGTATAAGGAATATAACATAAATAAATAAAATCATCAAGCAAATATCCTCTCTACTAAAATGACCCAAAGATTATGAGAAAAAAATCATGCAAGGAGGCATTCGCTACAATTCATTCACAGCTCATGAATCTCCTACTCATGAACAAGCATTAATCTTCAACACCTGTAATTCTATTCAAGCAAAATGACAAGAAGAAATGAAAATGAAAGAACAAAAATTCTGATAAACAATTTAAGTGAATATCTAATGGTAGAAAATCTAATTAAAACAGGTCCTCGGGCTTACAATTGAGCAACTAGACTGGTACTTCAACTCTCTCCAGCCTCTCTTGCCTCATGAATCCAACCCCACTCTAATATTGTACCATGAAATATATAGAACTATAGTTCCTCTCCAGCTCACCAATTCGAACTCCACCCCCTTTCCCAAAATAAAAATAGTTACAAACAAAGAATGGCATGTTTTACTTGATTTCCTACTTTTAAGGAGGTGAAATTCTGAGAAATAGGCTTCAAAATTCCACTTGTAATTATCAAACTATAATAGTTGTGTAAAATATGAGAACATTTTTTGTATACAAGCTCGTTCTAAAGAAAAACTTTTCTAGGTTTCTTGCAATTCATCTCCATATGGTCGGAATACGTGTCTCAAAAATATGTCTCAAACAAGAAATCATGAAAACTTTAAAAATAGGGCTCAAATATTCCTTCGAATCTCCCAATCCGAGACACTTGTGTGAAAAATGAAAGAGGTTAATGTTCTTGGGTACGTGCTTGAAAATAAATTCCTTTGTATTTTTAAAATTTATCCTGGTTCACCTGAAAATCCTCCTGGAAGTCAATTGGTCAAAAATACCAGTTCAATAGTCTTAAAACAGAGTTTCCACAGCACATTCTGTAGTGCATTTCGTAGCACCTATCTAAATTCACAACGCTTGAGCCATTTCATAGCACCAAAGGAAAATCAAGTAGCCAAACCCTTCCTGACCTCCAAATAAGACAAAAAATCTCATGGAGTACCTGATGGTTATGAGTTTGATGTTGTTAATTTTGAATTTGCACTAGGATGCTTACAACCTATCCAACCTACAACCTTCTTCCTTAACTAGTTCGCAGTGCCAGTTCATAACACCAACTCAACTATAGCTTTCATACTCCAAGGAGGATGTTAGTTGATGGTATGACATAATATTGGGAGATATGGTTAAATGTAGGCTCTGAAAAACTATAAATCCTACTTTACATGATCAATTTTATGTGTTAACATAAGCATTACATCCTAGGGAAAGAGACATGCATCCATACCGATCACAAGCCTCTACAGACATAAATTAAATTGCAGAGTGATCTCCATCAAAATTGGTCCACATACTTGTAGCAGTTTCACCTCATTATTAAGTATAAGAAATACAACACCAATCACATCATTGACTTCCTCAGTCAACCTCCAGTTGCAACAATAAAAACGTTGCTCGACTCTTGTAGGTATGAGACCTCTATATGGTCCTAACTCTATGACAACGATCATGAATTCACTAAAACCTACCAGATGTTGGGAATGGGCACAACTATTGCCGATTTTCATCTTTAGGATGGACTTCTATGACATCTAGGTACTCTCTTTGTTCCTTCAAGCGAGCATACAAATCTAATTTGGGAATCCCACTATAGTTGGGTGGAAAGATACTTTGGCATGGAGAAGACTGTGGAAGTACTACACAAGTATTTTTATTGACTGAAGCTTCGACATGATGTTAGTAAGTATATTACATCCTACACTTCCTACTCCTTTTCCAAGTAATCTATTGAAAAAAAGGGAATATACACCCCTCTTCCTAATCCTGATGGGTCGTAGGAATCCATAGCGATGGAATAAATGTCAGGCTCCCCTCAACTAAGCATAACAATGATTGTGTATTTTTGTTTGTTGATTGATTCTCTAAGATGGAAATTATGATCGCTTATAAGAAGAGTATCACAACCAAGGCCATTGCCAAGTTGTTCTTTGAGCATGTATGGGTACACTTTGGACTACCACAAATCATCATATCAAATCGAGACAATAGGTTCTTGAGCACATTTTGGTCAAGCCTCTAGTTGTTTTTGGACACCAAGCTCACAAACTCCATTGCCTTCCACCCTTAGGAATATGGAAATACAAATGTCATCAATATGATGATCATGCATATCTTGTGCATGTACAACTCCAAGCATCCACACACATGGGATGAGACCCTTAATTATGTCCAACACAACTACAACATAGCCCTCCATAGCTCGATCGGTCACAACCATTTTCAAGTGGGCATGGTTTTTCAACCATTGGGCTCCATTGATGTAGCATTGCCCCTTGCATCCACACAGGAAGAATCTTCCAATTCTCAATCTAATGTCAATAGAGCCACCAAATTCATTGAAAATATTCATCACATCCTCCAACAAGTCCATGATATTTTGCAGAAATCCAACGCTAAGTACAAGTAGTGCCATGATAAACACAGTTCCACAAAGGTTTCAAGTGGGAGACAAGGTTTGGTTTCATTTGAAGAAGGAGCACCTTACATTACCCCATTGAAAGTTGCATTGAATTTGGCATGGAACTTACACCATCACCAATTTTTTTGGAAATAATGCTTTTGAGTTAAGTATTCCCCCCTTCCTTGGC
>ML811824.1:0-12813 GCA_009831015.1 Picea engelmannii
AATATGTATTGTTTGTGATCAAACTTAAGTTTTACATCTGAGATTCTGTACTGATTAAAAGAAAAGTTTGGTTTGGATTTAAGGTTCTGCAACAAGAGAGGTAAACATTTAATCTAAACAATTTAGAATATATATATTGTTTCTGATGAAACTTTTACATGTGGGATTGTATACTGATTAAAAGGTAAAACAAAGGGTTTTTGTTTGTTTTTTTGCTTTGGTTTTAAAGTCTGCAACAAGATAACACAACACGCATCTCACAAAAGCTACAGATTCATGGATAGCACTAATTTAGATCAGATCGATAACCAGAACGATATATTCTTTATTTTTATTTCTTAGGTTTTTTTGTTACTTAGATCGCTCATCTTCAATGATTTCAGATCTCCCATACACCGATTTCTATTCATCAGAAGCATTGCTATTTCTAGGCTGTAGAAAAGTTAAATCACACGATTTAGCCGACGTAAAATCTCACCAATACAAAGTGGATATACATACCACAAGAAAATCTGTCAGTCGAATGCGAACTCGGAGAGAAACAGCTAGTTGGAAAGAAAATTGCAAAACTGCTAGTTGGAAAGAAAATTGCAAAAGCTCACTGGTCAATTGAAACCACACAAAGAACAAGCACAATAAAAAAAGACGAGGACTTGCAATAAGGGGCATGTGATGGTATATTCAAGCAAGTGCAAAGACATTTAAAAGAGATCTGCATCTATGTCCATATCGTTGAACAAAAGAATTCACTTGAATTTAGATTTGGAATGCATATAGTAAAGTTTCAAAATTATCAAGTGTTTAGCACATAATGTACAAATGAATTAGAAGAATGACTAGCATTTTCTGTTGTTTCCCTCTCTCATAAGTAGGTTAGCATTTTCTGTTGTTTCCCTCTATCATAAGTAGGTTAGACCATCCCACAGCTTTTGCAGATCGCTTAGTCCCATTCATCTTCTGCGCAAGAGCGCTCAATCATTGAGCTATTACCCACTATTTCAAGGTTGGCTACTTCTAGGAAGAATGACACTAAAAGATGGGGTGAAACCCTAAATCCTATGACCAGTTTATCAGAAATCTTTATGTGGTAGATCGGATAGTTTAAGTCATACACTCCATTTGTATCTTCGGTGGTATCTGGCATATCTTAATCATGCGCAGTGCATTCTTATGGTCCTGAGAAGCTTAGCATTTCTGAATGATTGGACTGTTGATATTCACAAGCAAAAGGANAGATCGGATAGTTTAAGTCATACACTCCATTTGTATCTTCGGTGGTATCTGGCATATCTTAATCATGCGCAGTGCATTCTTATGGTCCTGAGAAGCTTAGCATTTCTGAATGATTGGACTGTTGATATTCACAAGCAAAAGGATAACAAGAATCAATTAATAGAATCACTCAAACAAAAATTGAGTAAGAAGTGAGTGGGAGATGTTCAAGATGCAAACTGAGAACATAAAGCACAACAAGAAGTTGATGACTAATGCTTCTTGTGACACCAAGAACCTAAGACAAGATTGGACTGTTGATATTCACAAGCAAAAGGATAACAAGAATCAATTAATAGAATCACTCAAACAAAAATTGAGTAAGAAGTAAGAAGTGAGTGGGAGATGTTCAAAATGCAAATTGAGAACATAAAGCACAACAAGAAGTTGATGACTAATGCTTCTTGTGATACCAAGAACCTAAACAAATTGATGACTAATGCTTCTTGTGACACCAACAACCTAAGACAAGTGGTTGATAGATACATGTATAATTTTAAATTGAGGATTGGGAAGCTGATTGACATTATTTTTGTGCCATTTATGAGAGTAGTTTTTTTTAGACATTTTGTTCAATTAGATCTATATTCTTTTGCATTTTTTTTCTTTGCATATGCAAAAATTGAGTAAGAAGTAAGAAGTGAGTGGGAGATGTTCAAAATGCAAATTGAGAACATAAAGCACAACAAGAAGTTGATGACTAATGCTTCTTGTGACACCAAGAACCTAAACAAATTGATGATTGATGCTTCTTGTGACACCAACAACCTAAGACAAGTGGTTGATAGATACATGTATAATTTTAAATTGAGGATTGGGAAGCTGATTGACATTATTTTTGTGCCATTTATGAGAGTAGTTTTTTTAGACATTTTGTTCAATTAGATCTATATTCTTTTGCATTTTTTTCTTTGCATATGATTGAATTGTTGAGCATTTTCAAGGATGCGGTGGACTTGTAGTTGTTCACTTTTCAGGGTTTTCTCTTATTATATATTAGAGTTCACATAGGTGCACATTTACAATATTTTTGGTTCAAGTGTTTTCGCAATGGGATTTTCTAGATTCTATGAGTTTTCAACATCCATATTTGACAAATTTTAAGGAGATCTTCATCAAAACTCACACCATGAGTTTCAAATTGAAGACTTGGAGATGATATAGTTTATGCACTAGTTTTTATTGTTTAACTGGTGACAATTGTTTAAACTTATGATTGAGGAGGATATTGATAGCCCATGGTTCCCTATACAATCATTGAGTCCTTCACCACCTATGTATTTCACATGACCATAGGATATAGTTCTTATCTTAAGTGTGTTTTAGATCATACTTTGCCTCCTAGATTTATCTCTTCATGAGATGTCGATATGAGAAAAAATCTATATCATGAGGTAGTTTGATCCGAATTATTTTGAGAATGAAATGAAGGAGGAAATATAACAATAAAATATACAGTGATATGGAAATAAACACAGAGATACAATAATGCACAATTTTTATTAATGAAAAAAATGTACATAAACTATATAAATACAAAGTGAATGAACTCGCTAGAATGGTGGTTTATCTCTGAGAAGAGATGTGATGACTACACTCATTCACAAGAAGATGAAGATGGTTACAATGAGGATCTAGAGATCTTTTTAACATAAAGAAAATCCAAAACCCTAACCTCGGAAGATGAAAGGCCAAAAGGTTTGCAGGCCCCGAGGGTAGTTGGTACGTCAACTTCTCAAGGGAGTAAATTTTGCATACGATCTCCGTTTGGGGCGCACGATAGCTCTTTTGAAAAGGCTATCCGAGGAATACACATTTTTCCATCACACTATAGCTAAAGCCTAAAGTGTGACTATAGCAGGCCCAAAAAACACTGTTTAGGGCCTCAAAACAACCCCAGAAGTTTAGGACCCGAAAAGTTGTAGAAACACTACCAAGGTGGAAACCCTTGTTTTGAGCCAGTGGAATAGGTGTGTGCCCACCAATTTATTCTTGGATCAATCCTCCCCTATTAGGAAGCAATGGTCTCCATTGTGTGAAGTCCCTAGGGAAGATTTTGTTGAATCTGAACCTTGGTGAGTTGCTTGCCCTGCTTAAGAAGTTGTCCTTCTTAGCTTGTTGAAGGTTGTTATGAACCTGTTGTTGGAGGGGTTGGATCCGTTTAACCAATCTGGCTGCATGATTTTCCAGAGTGTGGGAGGACTATGTGTGTGAATATGTAGCATGAATAACATGAAGGGATTCATCATAACTTGGAGGCACCCCCGTAGGTGCAGTACAAATATCTTGGTGCTCTTCTACAATCTTGTTGATCTGCTTCTGTTAGATAGAAGGGTCTTAGGTTGATGTTGCAGTGGTTGCAGTACCCTTCTTTTCTGACAAGGTTGTGAAGAGGTTAAAATTTGCGGTATGAGAGATTACTTTGTAGCACTATTTTGTCGGTGAAGTAGTTGGAACTACAGGATACATATGGTATCCTGTAGGGCTGACCCTAGAGTAGCAATTATGCTACGGGGTCGAGACTCACAAAAAACATGATGCCTCCACATATATGTCTGGCCTAACAGAAAATCACAGACTTCTAGTGGGACAACATCACACAATACCTCATCCTTGAAGGGCTTGATGTCGTATGATAGGCGAAACTGCTAGATGACATAAATATCTCGTCCTTGGCGAAGCCATTTGATGTTGTATGGTTGCGGTGTAGTGTTGTTGGAAAATACAACTACTTGACAACCTTTGCTAAGATGAGGTTCTTCTAGCTTCCGCTATCAACAATAAAATGCAGTGGGGTCCCCTTCACCCACATCTATGAATGGAAAAGGTGTTCCCCCTCCTCAGGATCCTCGGGTTCTTCTGGTTGGATTGTTGCAGTCATGATAGTAGTAGTGGGTTGTTCATTAATTATCTGTCTCATTTTATTATTGTCCGAATCAGATTTAGAGTTGGGTCTTGGCTCTGTTTCTTTGAGCTCAACCACCAATGATTTCTTCCAGTGACATTTATCGGTGTTGTGAAAAGGGATTTTATGGAAGTCACACCACTTCCCAGTGTCATTCTTCGTCTTCCTGTTACCCTTCTTTTCCTGTAGCTTGGACTGGTTGTCTTGAGGTTGATTGTTCTGTGAGTTAGGGATGCCTTTACCATACTTTGGTTATTTCGGATTTGCAGACCCAAATTCCTGCTTGTTCTGTTGCTTAAATTTCTGCTTGATTTTGACAACATATGTATAAGCAACTCCCAATGATGAGATGTCTAGAAACTCTGTTTCGATTTGGATGTACCTGTGTAGAGCCTTGAAGTATTTCAGAACCAAATGTCCCTCAGAGTCTTTGATACCCAACTTGGTGCGCAAGGTATGAAAGGTATTTGTGAACTCTGGTATTGTTTGGTCTTTCTTTTGATGCAGCATGGTCCATCTCATGTACTGGTCATCATAGTTTACCACAGGGTAATATTTCTCCTTGACCACATCCATTACAAAATTCCAATTGGGCTTGGCCCCAAATACTCCAGACTCCTCTGTGGAATTTTTCTCCTAGTACGTTTCCCACCAATGTTTGACATGGGGGAGAGCCTTAAGGAGCGTAAAGGTCATATTTTCTCTATCGAAAAAATTCTGAATAGAGAAATAACCTTCTAGAAAATTTAACCATTTTTCCAAAGCATTTGCATCAATCTGACCTTCAAATACGAGAATATCAAAATTAATTTGTACCTTGAATGGATTAGTGTCTCCAAAGAAACTACTTGATGAAGACATGCTTGTTATTGTTGGCAATCGTTGAAGGATTTGGGAAAATGATCCAACATATCGTTCCTCTGTTGCACGAGGGATTTCACGAGCAACACAGTGATGGGATCTTCTGTTGCCTCATTCCTCTTCTCTTCCACCATGGGAGGTCGCTTGGGCTAGCGAGAGTGGTTTTCATCAAGAGAAATTAGCTCATGACCCAACTCTCTATACCCTGACATCATCGGGGACATGCACTAATAAATGAAAAGGAGTAGCTTTCTCTCATACCACTGATCCAAATTATTTTGAGAATGAAATGAAGGATGAAATATAACAATAAAATATACAAAGATATGGAAATAAACACAAAGATACAATAATGCACGATTTGTATTAATGACATAAATGTACAAAAACTATATAAATACATAGTGAATGAACTCACTAGAATGGTGGTAGCTTATCTTTGAGAAGAGATGTGATGGATACGCTCATCCAAAATAAGATGAATATGGTTACAATAAGGCTCTAGAGGCCTTTTTAACATAAAGAAAATCCAAAACCCTAACCCCGAAAGATGAAACAACAAAACTTGTGGGCCCCGATGGGGGTAGTTGGTATGTCAACTTCGCAAGGGTGTAAATTTTGCATACTATCTCCATTTGGGGTGCACGATAGCTTGTTTGAAAGGTCTATCCGATGAATACACATTTTTCCGCCACACTTTGGCTAGAGCATATAGTGTGAATGTGGGAGGCCCAAAAATTGTTGTTTAGGGCCTCAAAACAACCTCGAAAGTTTAGGACTCGAAACGTTGTAGAAAAACTACCAAGGTGGAAACCCTTGTTTTGAACGAGTGGAATAGGTAGGTGGCCACCGATTTCTTCCTATATCATAGTTACACCCATGTAATATATATTTTTATCATTGGTGTGAATATAGTTGAACGGGTTATGCCTTTTCTACAAGTTCATGTGTTCCTTTTGTTAGTGTGTATGCTAATAGTTAGTTTTACAATTAGCAATAATTGCTTCACATATGAATCTTCAAAATATATGTCACATAGTGAGGGATACATGCACCCAATGGAAAGGCTTTATGTGGTTGTGTTTTAAATTGTGTTGTGAATGATTATCTCTTTTTTCTTAAACATTTTCATTTAAGTTATTGAAATAAATGTTCTTTCAAGATGTATTCTAATAAATATCAGGGAAAACACCCTTGGGATGGAAGAGCATCAACTGCAAACAAGGTCGACATTTTGCTAAAGTGACAGTGGACAACAAGCTTTTAAAACAATGATAAATTCCCCCCTTTGGCTAGAGGATTTACTTGGCCTAGATAGGGGGAGGTTTGGGACCTGTTGTGGGTGTCCTTGAAACTTGCTCCCCCTCATTGCCAAAGGAAACATTTATGGGTATAACACCTCACGTGACATAGTTTCTGGTGAGTGTTTTATCCTTAGGATATGATAATGATCATAGGGCATTATTAAGGGAAATGAAGGACATTCTACTTCCATTACGACTTTGTTGTATTATCTCAATATCATATAGAGGAATCAACTCAATATTTCCCAATGATTCGAACCTTGGAATAAATCCCTATTTCTATTGAATGTAGTACCTCACTAATTGTGGTCAGACTACATAGTTGTATTAGAGGAAAAAAGTTTTGACTTGGAAAATTCATAAATTTTTTATCTTCCTACTAAAAAGTGACATTTGATTTTGAAGCATGGTGTAATGAAATAACGAGTCATACGGGGTTCAATAGATTCAACAAGACCACAATGTTGCACATACATGCTATTCTTTTTCCCTGAAGATGGTGATATTTGAGAGTATGGTTTTGAAGACCCAGAGATAGATCGTCACTAAGAAAATGAAGTAGCTTTCCTCACTCAATATCAACATGAGCACTTAAATAGAAAAATAACTCTTCCAGAAGAACCTCTTATGGACAATAAAGTCCTTTGGAATGAGAATATATAGTCATTTGGTCTAACCCCATCGTAGATGAAATCCACATCTGACAAGTTGGAGGTTGAAATCAGAAGAAGGTATGATTTGGTATCAAGGTCGAACTACATTGAACAAAACAAGAACAATCTCCAACTTATCCAAAGATATAATGGATCAAAATAAGATTGTTTTTGAATATTTTGTTTCTGAGAACTACTATCATGAAAATGAAGAAATGTCCTTCTTTGAAGTTGGTGATGAAGGTCTCCAAAATATTGCACATATTTCTCTTGTTTCTTCAAAGTATTCACGATAGAGAGATTTCCAAGTTGAAATCACCAATACACATGAAAAGTATAAGGAGGTTGTAACGCTTCCTCTTTCTTTATACAATATAATATGTAAAGATGATATTTATTGCATACACGTGCCTTCTTCTTGCTTCCATTCAACATAGACATCACAATTAGGAAAATGATATGTTGATTGTGAAAATGTGATAAAATTGCTAAGGATATTAAGGATATTTTCTCTCTTCCCTACTTGTTATTGATGATAATTTATATCAAGGTGTAACCAAGGAATGATCTGAGAGTTCCCAAAGGAAAAGGTCTTGCCACAAGGCCTCGGTTAACAAGGTGATAAATTATTAAGGAATGAATTATGGATTACTTCCTCCTTCATTCTTTAGATGGTGGTAACACTTCTATGGGTGCTACAATGAGATTAATAGAACTAGTGAAATTAAATATTATAAGCATTTATTATAAATAAATAAAAAGAAATATTTAATAAAAAATCAAGAGAGACTTTGATTTATGTAAAAGAGAGCCTAAAATATTTTGGACTAATATCTCTCTTAAAAAAGATAAATATTTGAATAATATTGACATAAGGTATTAGAAATCTTCTTAACAAAATTTTGTTTCCCCTTAAATTTCTAAGAACATCCAAACTACTCAACAAAACACTATTTTATATCAACTAGAGATTTTATATCTCAATTTTTATCAATCAGAGATATAAAATCTAGTATCTAGCACGCCACTAATGAAAAAACTAAATACATTGAAGAATACCATTTATCGAGATCTTAAAACTTGGGAGCTTGATCCTTCTGCCTCATATTAAGCATGTTTTCGATCAAGCTCTCAAGAAAGGATCCCTTATAAAATTTCCCCTATACTCAAATAAAAAACCCAGGATGACCCACCCAATTATCAAACTATCATGATTGACCCTGACCTCCCAAAATTATTTGGGTTGGTTCTTAAAAGAAAAGTTAGTAAGTGGCTTAAGAATGATAATAAAAGGGTCAAAGGGAAAACAAGGTTTAGGAATGAACATGATGCAAACAATCACCTTGTCACCCTTGGAGTTATTGTTGAGGATTATAACTCGATAAAAAATAAGGTCTCATTTATTGTTTCATTGATTTCAGAGAATCCTTTGACACTATGCCTATAGAAAAGCTATGGAAAATAATGGAAGAAACAAATATTTCTCTTAAGCTCTATAGTTTTGTGATTGGCTTGTATGAAAATGACTTTACTAAGATGCGATATAACAAGTGGTTTATGGAAATTAAATGGGTGTTAAGCAATGGTATCCCCTTTTTCCCAACCTTTTCGACATCTATATCAATAAAATTGAATAATGTTTAGAATATGAATGATGCATTACTATGGTTGGACTCATTTTTGTCCTTGTACATGTTGATGATATTGTTCTCATTGCAAAAACCATTGAAGATATTCACAATCAACTAAAAGTTCTCCAACACAAATGATGAAATTGTCATTAATATCGATAAAACCAAGATTATGATAATTAATCTAAGAAAATAATTTATTCTCCGGTTTTGTATGATGATAACACCCTTGAAGAGGTACAATATTACAAGTAATTGAAGGTATCGATTTGAATTCTCATTTGAACTGGGAACCATTATGTTGAGAAGAAAACATTGGTGGTTGGAAATCTTATTACAATCTTAAATAAAATGTAGAAATGTTCATCTCTAGAATTGGGATAATAAACTTATTTTCACCACTTTAGTTATCCTAGATATGCTTTAAGGTCGTGAATTTTGGTCCTACAACATCCCTCATAACACTTAGAATAAAATTGAGAAAATTCAAAACACTTAATAACCTATAATTTTAAATTAAATGCAACACTCCTTACACCATTGTCATTTTCTGACTACAAATCCATGAATCAATTTTTGGAATATATAAGTACAAATTGCTCAAATTGAGAGAAGATAGGCTCCTTTCTACTGCTCATGAGAAACCACCATAGACTCATTTAAATCCTAATTTAAGTCTTTTAAATGAAAGCTTCAGTTGTGTTTTTATCTGTCTCTATATTTCCATCCATACTATTGGATCATCCTCAAGAGATTTAAAAAACTCAAGGGTTGACACTATTTCATGGAGTAAAAGAAATTTATGTCATCAAAACTATTTTTCTCACATATTGATCTTAATGAATAAAATAAATATTGTCAAAATTAAGATCAATACTAGACTAACTCAAAAGCACTATATGATGAAAGAATTTATAAAAAATTTGATTAAAAAAAGATTCACGATGAACACCATTTCCTTTTAACTTACCTTACTCTTAATAATATAAAAATATTTAATCCAATTCATTTTATTTGTAAAACAAACTTTATTAATTCTAAACCATATTTAATTCAATTATTTTATTTGTAAAACAAACTTTATTAATAAATTAAAAAACAATAAATATATATTAAGTTAAAAAAAAATAAAAAAATTATCATTCTTTTTCTACTCATAAATTCATTTAATTTATAAAGTTTTAAAAAACTTAGTTCATAAGAAATTTCTCCCAATAACATCTTATTGATAAGAGATCTTTGTTCTTGCATTTTTAATGTTTTTTCTAAAATATAAAAAGGAAAAAATAAAATTTATTTGAAAAATATTTTTAATTAAGAAAAGAAAAAATAAAATTTGTTTAACTTTAAAATAAGAGAAAAAACAAGTTTCTTTAATTTCATCTTAAAATAATTATTTATATTTAAAATAATTATTTATATTATAATTTAACAATATTTGAATAAATATATGATAAATTATATAATAGAAATACAAACATTTATAATTAATATAAGAAAATAATATGAAAAATATCTTAATTAGATTCAATTGATTTTGATATATATAATTGAAGAATACAAGTAGAAGAATTAATTAAAAACATTACATTTAGCCAAGTTAATATGAAGAAGATGGATTTTAATGTTAAGTGAAAAGATTATACGAGAGATTATAAAATATTAAAATTTATATATTACCAATTGCATGTCATCATTATAGAGAAACCTTGATTAATAGATGAGCATGGATAATAGAATTAACTAAGTGTACAAATAAAATAAATTGATTAATAACAAATTTAAATTTCTAAATATTACAAGTACTTGAAGGTATTCATTTGAATTCTCATTAATTGAAGGTATTCATTTGAATTCTCATTTGAACTAGAACCATTGTGTTGAGAAAAAAACATTTGTGGTTGGATAGAATTAACTAAGTGTACAAATAAAATAAATTAATTAATAACAAATTTAAATTTCTAAATATTACAAGTATTTGAAGGTATTCATTTGAATTCTCATTTGAACTAGGACCATTGTGTTGAGAAAAAAACATTTGTGGTTGGAAATCTTATTACAATCTTAAATGAAATGTATAAATGTTCATCTCTAGGATTTGGATAATAAACTTATTTTCACCACTTTAGTTATCTTAGATATCCTTTAAAATTGTGAATTTTGGGCCTACAACATCCATCATAACACTTAGAATAAAATTGAGCAAATCCAAAATACTTAATAACCTATAATTTTAAATTAAATGCAACACTCCTTACACATTCAATTTTTGGAATATACAAGTACAAATTGCTCAAATTGAGAAAAAATAAGCTACTTGCTCCTCCTTGCATTCCTATGAAGTTTAAAGATACAACATGGAAAGACAATAAAATTATAAAGATGAAGTAATATAAATATTTTATAAATTCTAATTGAAGTAATCGAAACTACTTTTCACATATCTTGATCTTACTCATCAAAAGAAATATTATCAAAATTAAGACCAATACTAAAATAAACCAAAAACACTTTATGATGAGAGAATTTATAAAAGTTTTGATACAAAAGATGTTGAGGATGAACACCATTTCCTTTTAACTTACCTTACTATTAATAATATAAGAAAGACTTCACCTAATTTCATAGTTCAACTACTATTTCATATTTTCTCTTAGAAAAACCATAATAATTTTAGTACTATTATTTCCACTATATTCAAACATAAAAATGATATTAAAAAAAAATCATTTTATTTGTAAAAAAAACCTTATTAATTTTAAATAATATTTAATCCAATTATTTTATTTGCAAAACAAACCTTATTAATAAATTAAAAAACAATAAACATCATATTTAAGTAAAAAAAATAATGTTTTACTCATTTTCTTAATAAATGTCTACATCACCTTTTCTACATACCTCTCATCAATTTATTTAATTTATAACTTTAAAAAACTTAGTTTATAATAAAACAATTTTTTTCCAACAACATTTTATACATTTTATTAATAAGAAAAATTTATTCTTTAAATAAAGGAAAGAAAAAACTAAATTTATTTTATCTCAAAACTAGAGAAAAACAAGTTTATTTAATTTCATCTTAAAATAAAAGTTATTTATATCATAATAACAATATTTGAATAAAATTATAATAACTTATATAATGTTAATACAAACATTTATAATTAATATAAGAAAATGATATAAAAAATATATTAATTATATTCAATTGATTTTGGTACATTTAATTGATTTTGGTATATTTAATTGAAGGATACAAATAAAAAAATTAATTAAAAACATTACATTCCGCAAAGTTAATAAGAAAAAGATGGACTTTACTGTTAAGTGAAATGATTATATAAAAAATTATAATTTATATATCCCAATAATATAATTTCATATACTTGCATGTCATCATTTCATTATGTAAAAGCCTTGATATATAAGTCACTATGAATAATTACAGAAAATTAACTAATTCTATAAATAAAATAAATTAATTAATAAAAAAATTAAATTTTTAAATACTTTTCCCATCATTCAAAACAAAACAACCCACTTACCACTTCACAAATTAATTAATTATAAATTTTAAATTTCCAAAATCTAATATAATTTCATACACTTGCATGTCATCATTATGTAAAAGTCTTGATGTATAAGTGACTATGAATAATTACATCATTCAAAACAAAACAACCCACTTACCGCTTCACAAATTAATTAATTATAAATTTTAAATTTCCAAAATCTAATATAATTTCATACACTTGCATGTCATCATTATGTAAAAGTCTTGATGTATAAGTGACTATGAATAATTACAGAAAATTAACTAAGTCTATAAATAAAATTAATTAATTAATAAAAAAATTAAATTTTTAAATACTTTCCCAATCATTCAAAACAAAACAACCCACTTACCACTTCACAAATTAATTAATTATAAATTTTAAATTTCCAAAATCTACAAACTATTAGAAACAAAACAAACCACTTGACAAATTAATAGTGATAAATTTTAAATTTCCAAAATCTACAAACAAAACAAACCACTTCACAAATTAATTAATGATAAATTTTAAATTTCCAAAATCTTCAAACTAATAATAAGTTGAAGGCTATCCAGTGATTTTGTTTGGATGTTAGAAGAGTTAGGTTTTTCCCATAATTTTTCAATATAAAAAAAAGTAGCTCAGTGG
>ML811824.1:39991-77776 GCA_009831015.1 Picea engelmannii
CTTCTAGAAGCGGAAGCTTCTATTAGGTCTTCTTACATCCGCCTTATTCTATTTTATTGAAAGGTCTTATTTAATATTGACCTTTATTACATCCGAATACATTAATCTACCTATGTGCGGGTTAGGACCTTAACAGTCTCTCTATGAACTCTTTGTAGGAGGTGATGCAACTGTGACCCAATGTCACCAATCCGTGATACCACCACTCGTGTGCCTCGCCCTCCAAGTGTAGGGTGGCGAAATTGATGGCCTCTGACTCGATCATTTGGTTGAGCTTGTAGTAGGTGTCTAGTTTCTGTACCCAAGCTCTGGTGGTGCATTTGGACGATCCGTCAAAAGAAGGTATGGTGAGTTTACCAACTTTTCGGATGAAATCAATGTTATTCCCCTACTGCTACTACTGTTGTGGTCCTCCCCTCTATGGCTCTCTAGGGCGGTTCCTAATTCTGAGTCCACAATACTCGACTAAGGTCATATCCTGATGGAATTCATGGCCCAAGGTTGCATACTCTCTCCAATACTCTGCAATGTCCTCCGCATGAGTGGGCAATCTCTGTGCTACCAGTATCTGTATTGCTATTGAGGGTGACCTCTGGAAACTGGGAAAGAATGGACGTGGAATCCTACTCGCAGAGGTGTATGTGCGAGTGGGTGACTAGGGTCTACTGCCTGCCCCTGAGTTCCCTTGTGCTGCATGTGGGGCTTGTGTGCATGGAATGTCTACCATAGCCAGTCTATCCACTACCTGAGCCAAAGATTGAGACATGGTCCACTGACTAGTTAGCATATCACTGATAAACTGCATGAAGGCTACATATGGATCCACGGGGGCCTTACCACTACCCTATGGTCGCTCATATATGTCACCTAGCCTCCTCTCTGCTTCGCGCTCAACTCTTCTCTCTGCTTCTCTGTGTGCCTCTTCCTCTTCCTCTGAACTGGGAGGGAAGGGAGGAAAGTTAGGCCTATCCCTTCTATCCCTGCACCTGATGTAAGTGACATATTCGTCACCTACGTGCGCATGACCATATGGTTCTTCTGTTGTATTCATTATATTTAGTCACAGGCTGGCAAGACTAAAGCTCTGATACCACTGAAATATCCCTGATCCCGCTGATCAAGATATTTTCTACTGATCTATTATTCTGTCTTGCAGATCTGATACACTGGGCGTTTCTGGATGCATTTTAGTGGTATGTTTGAGATCTTGATGGTTATTGCATGTGCATGTGGGTTATTGCATGTGCATGTGGGTTATTGCATGTGCATGTTGCATATTTATGGTTTTAACAACATATAAAGGACACATGCATAAGTAAAGAACATCAACAACCCAATATCATATATTATATGGTTCAAGCATGGAAATACAATAGCCTACTGGAAATATAGAATATAAACGTCAGCTAGATCTCATGGATCATCATTGGAATACAAGAAAATAACATAAAAATACCCATGATCATAAGATGATAGAAGATCCGATGCATGCATGGATAGATCAACAAAATATGTGATTCCGTAGAAGTACGATAACTGCTACCGGCTGAAAAAATCATCCGGAATAATAGACCATCAGAATGCGCTGGAAACTGCTCCAACAGAAGTTCCTTGGCCTCTAGACTGAAATGGATGAGTGTTGGATCTCGGATATGGTCTCTGAGGCATTGGATCTAGACCCTTGAGTGGTTTGTGCACCTCCTGGGACATTCGATGCACCCCAAAGGATTCCACCAACGAAATCTGATGCTATATGGCTCAAAACGATCGTCTTGCCAAATGTGGAACTAGGTCAGAAGGAATTGCTCAGATCTGCTTTGATACTCTGCATGCAACCCCAAATGTTTGTTTGGAAGAGTTTCACCCTAAATGGATGGATGAGGTGATATGAAATATTCCACCGTCAGAATCTGACGATAGATGGCTCAATAGAAGTGCCCTGGCTGGATCTCAAATGGGTTGGAAGGAAACTTCAATCTGGACTAGGATTTCGTGCATATCTCCAAACCCTCAAATTGACTTGTGCCCTCACTAGATGAGTTGCGCACTCTGCAATGGATACTCCTGAAAAGTATGGTGAAATACCTGGATGGTATCTCTGATGGGCTAGGGTGTGTCTCTCAACACCGAAACCAATCAATGGTGGTGGTTTCCTCTAGGAATCCACAAAACAGTAAGGTCGGCTCTCTTCCTCCTCTGGGAACTCTCAACATCAAATCATAACAACACATAATGAGGAATTAGGTCAATTTCCTCCCTTTATACCTTTCCCAATATAATTCACCATTGACCTCACTTAAGCTAGGCGCTTTTCCTCCTAAGGTGATTAATTAATTAATTAAGTCCCCCTTTAGCACATTTTCATTCTAATTCTTCGTTGACTTAGGCTTAAGTGACTTTTCCTAAGTATTTTGGCTTAATTAATCATTTAGCCATCAATTTATCCTTATTTCTCCATCTTGTTCCCTATTTGTGCCTGACTATAGTCTACGGGAACATATTTGTTCCTTTTCCTCCTAAGGTGATTAATTAATTAATTAAGTCCCCCTTTAGCACATTTTCATTCTAATTCTTCGTTGACTTAGGCTTAAGTGACTTTTCCTAAGTATTTTGGCTTAATTAATCATTTAGCCATCAATTTATTCTTATTTCTCCATCTTGTTCCCTATTTGTGCCTGACTATAGTCTACGGGAACATATAGACTACTAAGTCACTCCCTGTTGGCCTACTCTTGGAAACATGACATCACAATAGGTGGGTGGCCACCAATATCCACCTGGATCAATCCTCCCCCCTTAGGAAGCAATGGTCTCCATTGCGTTAAGTTCCCCCATCCGGTGAGGAGAATTCTTCTTAATTTGGCCCCAGATGAGCCACTTTCCTTGGTGTAGGAGTTTCCCTATCTTGACAACCCAATAAATATGGATCCTCTACTAGAGAGTGCCCTTGACCTGTGTGTCCACTATCTGATTAGTGGATTCGTGTTCCAAGAGTCAGGGTTGAGCTCTCTTGGTGTCAATTGTTCTGCGATCTCTGAGGTGTCCAATAATGGTGGAAAATGTGGCTGAAGGAGGTCCACATTGAAAACTGGGTGCAAGCCGAAGAAGGGTGGAGTGTTGAGCTCAAAATCATTGCTACCCACAACCTTGGTGATAGTGTAAGGCCCATAGCAATGTGGGCGGAGCTTTCGATGGGGCCCTGTAAGGCGCTCTTTCTGTTATAGCCCTAAAATTCCCTATCCATGCATACATGACCTTGGCCCTCTTACTTGCATATTTTTCCAAAGAATTGTTGAGGAGCTCTTCTTAAAAAACCATTTTTTAGAGAATGTACGCGCCCTGCACCACTACATCCCATGTATATATGCTTTTTGCATGCTAGAAAACCTGCATACATACACTTGTTGCACACTAAACAAGCTTCATATGCTTGCAAAAGTTGCAAAAATTAAAAAGTTGTAAGGAATTCGGTGAAATTCATGAGATATTAGAGGTTTCCCAACCAATTCACCTTCTATGGCCCGTCACCCAACTGAATAACCATCCTTTTGTCATATAAAAGGAGGTGTTGGGGTCTCATTTCACATCCAATCATAATAATAGTGAAACTCTGCCCAATTTCACTTCCCCTCCTTGCCCAAGCTTTTGCGAGATATTGCCTCAACATTGTCTCATCAGCCCCTTCTTCTTCCATTCAATCCATTCCCTTCCTTTGAGGTGATCAGAAGATTGAGAGAAGAGGCTTATTCGAGGTGCACTTGGAGCATTTTAAAGAGGATCCCAGACCAGGTTCGCATAACGGTGGTCGACACAGATTTAATAAAAGAATCTATTTCTCTGTCCCAAATGATGATGTTTTGTGTATTATATTTGATTTATATTTATCATTTGATATCTAACCCTAAATAATGAATAGAATAACATTGTAGTCCTTGTTTTCCTAGTTTTGGATGCAGTTCAACCTTGGGAGTAGACATGCAGTTGTTGGACCTATAGAGATTGAGGAGATCATCACCAGACGTGGGATAAAAGGTACAGTTACAGATCTTCTCTCATATTGCATTCTTTTCATTTGTTCTGGTGTGTTTGGGGTAGAGTAGAAAATAGATTGATTGAATTTTAGACGGTCATTCTCTCTGTCTACATCTTAAACCCTGGTGTAGTTAAAGGGGGAATTTTCCCGCTAGCAGAAATGGCGACCATACTGGGGATCTCTCTAGGGTTTTTTAGGGGGTTTTAGGTTGATTAATTGGTTTTTGTTTTCCTTTCGAGTTTCAGTCAAGTTTGTTGAGTCTGTCAAGTGGTTCTAGTCACCTCCAGGGTGCATACCAGTTATCCCTGCACTGTAAGACTTCATGGTCTTTTCATTTTTAAAAATACCCAGAGGTGTACGCGCCCTGTCTTGGGTCAGCCCTCGTACATACGCGCTCTGCACAGTAAATAACCCGCGTACATACGCAAGTTGCTGATGCAACAACCCGCGTCTCTGTTTCATGAATTTTTTTTTAGAAAGAGGGAGTTTTCCTCTTTCATGATTGAAGTTCACACTTCTCAGGGATTTCTTGGATCAACCAGAGTCTTTGTCTATGGCCATAGCTTGGGTATAGGTTCCAACTTACTTGTTTTCTTAGTATTCTTGTGTTTACCCTAAAAGGGTTTTGAGCAAGCTGTTGAGTCTTAGATCCACCTTTTTTGGTTTCTTGATTGATTCCCTGCGATCCATAGTGGGCTGAAGGTATTTTCCAATCTTGTTTTCAGTTTTCTCTTTTGTCCTTTTTACTTGCTTTGAAAAAAGAAAAAATTTTACTTCAGTTTTTTCTGTTTAAAGTGGTTCAAAAAAAAAGAAATTTTGTTTTCTTGCATTTAGTTTGGTGAAGTAGTTAAAGTTGTTATTTGCAAAAAGGAAAAAGATTCTTTATTTCCAAGTTCTTCTAGATTTATTGAAACATAAGTAGTTTGTAGTCAAGCGAAAGCAAGTTTTAGGATTTCTTTAAAAGATCTTGAAATATTAGTTAAGAAAAGTTGAGTTTACAAAGAGTTAGTTACAATTTTTTTTGTTAAATTCAAAGTAATTTTGCTTTCAAGTTCTTTAATTTTCTCCTCCTTATTAGTCTCTTGATAACACCATTAGTTTCACTACCAAACCTGTTGAGTAAATCAAGCCTTAAAAATAACACCTAATCTAAAATACATTAGACTTTTCTATTTGTAGGGTTCACAAACTAGTTTAGGGTTTTAGGGCCTTGAATTAGGTTTGGAGAGGAAACTCTTCAAGGCCACTTAAATCCAACATTGGAGTCTGAGTTAGGGAGTGATTTAATTCCAGTGTCATAAGAGTTAGCCGGGACCCCCCTATAACATAGGGGATAAACACGAGGTCGTGTGAGGAAAGGAAGCGAAGATAACCCCTCCAAAGATGGACTGAACGTAGTGGGGATTGTATATTGAGGGTATTTCTCGGGAATAATACTGACTGCATTTTCCTACGGAGCTTCGTGGACCTCAAATTGGTTCGATATCCTCTATTGTCTTCCAGACCATTTTATTTCAATACCCTTGATAGGCTTCGGACTTGTTATCCTTCTCATTACGATATGCCCGACTGTCGATTGTACCCGCTTAGTAACTGACTTCGAGTTGGCAGCCTAGTTTCCCATATTTTAGGGACTTACATGGGTGACTGTGGGGGTATACAACGATACTTGGGGCAGACATTGGATCGTGCTTCACAGAGTATACACGGAGGGTGCTTTCGTGTTCGAGTTGCACTTACACCGATTAGTTGCTCTAGTATCGATTGGCGTAACTGTCCTTCCTACTAGATAATCGTTGCTTGATTTTTTCTTTAGGAAAATTTTTAGTGTGTCCTTGATGTTCAATGCTAGTCAATCCTTACTGTGTCGGTTGATCATTTCACAAAGTATAAGATCAACAACTCCATTGGTCGCGAAGGCTTTAGGGCCTATCGTTGGTTACAATAGAGCCACATCTGCCACCATTGGAGTGAAGACTTGGCCAAGAAGGGTTGTTCAAAGAGACCAAGCCACAAGAAACTGTGGTTGATCCTACTTCGCGAGGAGACTTTCTGACTCCATAGGAACCTACTATTTATGACCTTGAGGCAAAGGCTCTCAGGTTAGCTAACCCTCTAATTACTGACTTGTCAGAGTCTATATTGATTGAGATTCTCCCTCCCGATGTGACACCTTCTGAGCTCCAGCTAGTCCTACAAGTGACAATCGAAGCAAATGTTGCTACTTCATCTAGGAGTCCTCATACTCCCATTATGGATACTACCACAGGGGGCATCCTACCTCCTCTCCCACCTTCGCCAGTCAGGACCACAGTGGTCTCGACTCCCTCAACTTCGGCCAATGGTTCGATATTGTTATCGGCTTTGACCACTGCTTTGTTTACTCAGAGTGCAATGGGCCCTCCCTTCTCATATGGGATGCCCAAATTTTATTCAAACTCGATTCTTACTTACTCTACCTTACAGACCATGGGTATGGGGGCAGGGAGCTCAAACGCTCCTATGTAAGGGTCAACCAGGGGCACTTCTGTCCCTTTTAATGTTATCCCTTATGGTGGGGGTCATATACCTCCTCCATCCCCTTTGATCGGCGGTGCTTTTCAACAACCAATAAGGCTAAATGCTAATTATACCTTGTTTGGTGGAGGCAGTTTAGGACCTTCATCTTATACAATGCCGGTGGGATCTATTCCATTCTCTTTGTTCGATGTGTTTGGGAACAATGATTTTTCTTTGGCTGTTGTCTCGGTTGGGGGAAACCTCAGTTTTGGTCAATAGAACCTAGTGCAAGGTAATGTTCCTTCACAAGGACTGATGACCGAAGTTTTCTCCACACAGTGTCTTTGGAATCCTTGGAAGGGATCAATTCCCTTGTAATGGATGTTAGTTGGGGGAAACCCCTTCCATACTCAATGGAATCCTAGATAGGGCTCCATATCCATGCCCATCGGATTTGTTGGGGGCATCCCCTTCCAAGGTCCTTGGAATACAATGCAGGGAGCAATCCCCACACAAGCTATGTCATCCAATTTCAGGAGTCAGTCGATGATACCCCAACAGAAGCAATTTCCCTATGCTGGTCAAGGCCATGATTTTTACCAAAACCTTGGCCAACAGTCCAACTTTTCCTGGCAACCTGGTGCCAGTCAAACTTGAGGACCCTCTTTTCCTGTAAATAGTTCACAATCGAAACTACCATTTCTGGCAACGCTACATCTTCCAAACTTGTCTAGATTATTGAACGACCCAATTTTTCACGATCTACATTAGCCTCCCATGTCGACTAAGTTACCCTCAGATATTCCTAAATTTTAGGGAAAGCCTGGTGAGGATCCAGGAGATCATGTGACAAATTTTCATTTATGGTGCTCATCAAACTTGTTGAAGGACGACTCTGTCCAGTTGCACCTTTTTCAATGCACTCTTATAGGGGGTTCTGAGAAATGGTATATTAAGCTCGATCGCTCGAGGTACTCTTACTTCAATGAGTTGGCAATGGTCTTCTTGAACCATTTCCAGTTACTTATGAGATACGATGCCAACACCGAATTGTTGGCCAACTTTGAGAAAACCAAGGCCGACCACATCTCTGATCATATCCGAGAATGGCGACGTAGAAAGAGATTAATTAAGGTCAAGGTACCTCCTTTTTTTCTTGAGTGGTTCCTGAAGTCTTTGGTGCCATGTGTATCCAAGGATGTAGTGACTTCCATAGTGTTTTCAGAAGAGGATGCGATTATGAGATCTCAACAACGTTAACTAATCTACTCTCAGTCTGACATGCTCTATGAGATTTTTCCATATGCGTTGCGGTCTACTCTCGATAAGGCCAAGCAAAAGTCTAGACCCCATGCCAACGATATTCTTGGCTCAAAAAAAATAAATTCCATGGACCTGCTATCGAATCAATTGCAACAATTGTTGATACAACATAATGGGGCTAGATAGACTCCGAGTTTGGTTTTCCCCCCTACCCAGACGTCGTATGTACACAATGTGTAGTCGACGAATCCCAAGGCCAACCAACAACCCAAGGGAAAGAAGAAACAATAGAATAAGAAGAGTAAAGGGGATAAAAAGGCTACCAATAATGCTGGAGGGGGGGAAACAGAGAAGAAGAAGTTGAAGTATCTGTGTAATCTTTGCACGAAATACCACCCGAATCATCTATGCCCTTGGCTTGCAGAATCCCATAAGGTATTAGCGCAACAACAACCTGTTGTGCTGATGAACCCTTTTCCACAAGAGAAAAACATGGCTCAGGCTTCTGCATCCACGAGCATGGTAGAGGGCAGTTAGGGATCCCCCGCACCTACCAATAACAACCCGACCACAAATATTTACATGATGAATGTCGAGGCTCATTTAATGACTAGGACACGAGACTATGGAATGTCATAATCTGTCAAGAAGGGCAAGGAAGCCACTAACCCACCAAATCCTCTCCAAATAGATAAGGTGGCGGGAGAAACGATGACTCACATCCCTAAATGTGCATTTAAGAAGGCTTCTCATAATCCAAACGTGAGGGCTACCTAGAAATACTTCGTTGTATAAGTTTTGGAATAGACCCCTTATGCGATGTCTACTTTGGAAGTCCTCCAGAGTTGCCCCTCGCAGAGAAAAGCTTTATTGTCCTCCTTGGGAGAAAAGGAGACTTGCAACCCAAAAGCGATTGTTTTCGATCCAACTGACTTGAAATCTTGTCTTCCTTACCACGTTTCTTTTCAGATAGTAGTGGCTTACACCACAAAATATTTTATGCGGATTTTTTTTTACAGTGGTTGACAAGGGTGCCTCGAATTACGTGATGTCGTTGGCATGTTGGAAGGCCATTGGCCATCCTGGGTTGTCTCCATCACCTACGTTGCATACAACGTTTGAAAATCAGTCATTTATACCACATGGAATTATTCCTTCCTTCCCCGTGCAGTTGGGAGGAAAAACCATGTGTGTCGAAGTTTAAGTGGTCGATGCGCCTCTTGACTACAACCTATTGTTAGGAAGAAGTTGGAATTATGCGATGCATGTAGTGGTTGCTACGGTTTTTCAGGTCTTGTATTTTCTGCATAAGGGTCAGATTGTTATCATCGACAAGTTGTCCTTCTCCCATCCTGACCCTTCATCGGGGGCTTCCACGGTCCCGATGATTGGTAGTCTGCAGCCCAACACTGTCAACTTAGGTGCTGGTTTATTTCCATCGTTGATGGGAACTTTTGATTACACGCCGCCTTCGGGCGATGTAAAGCTTATATCGGTTGTTCCAGACCAGCCGAGGGCTGCAATTTTACAAGTGTCGTTGTTTCGAACAAGCTACTTTAACGATCTGTGGAATTTGCCTTCCCCGTCGGCCTTGATGGAAGGAACAGGGAATCCTGGCATGGCCATGCCCTTGTCCGTGTCTAAGGTTGCATACAAAATTTTCCAACAGACTTCGGCCAACCCCGATATAACTCCCACACAGGAGTTAGATCTAGTTCTCGAGCCTATTTAGGCTCAAGATTATCTTGCCACTCAAGAAAATTTAGACTAGTCTTGCCCTATGACAAGGTGATTCTTGAGGCAATGCCTGGTCCCGATAGACCTTGGGATTCTCTACGTCATAGATTTTAATTCCTTCCCGAGTTAAGTAGAATAGAAGCGGGAGAATTTGTTTCAACCGTGAATGGAGATAATTCTTGTCCTATCAATCCTCTGGCTACGCACAAAGTTTACACTGAGGGTAAAATGGAAATCATTTCTACAACGATTCTAATCGATATCTCCAAAACCCATGGCATTGTGGAGAATTTTTTCGTTGGAGCGGACTGCTCCCCTGAAGAGATTCGAACTTACACTAAGTTATTCAAATAATTATGGACGTTTTTTCCTGGTCTTATAAGGAAATTCCATGCATTGACCCATGAATTGTCGAGCATGAAATTATGACTTATCCTGATGCCAAACCGGTCCGACATAAGCTTCGTCTGGTAAATCCTAAAAAAGCGACAACAATTAAGGAAGAAGTAGAAAAACTGCTCAAATACGGTTTTATCTACCCTGTACAGTTGACAGAATGGGTGTCAAAACTGGTTCCTGTTAACAAAAAACATGGCATGATTCACATGTGCATGGACTTCCATGATTTGAATAAGGCCTATCTAAAAGAAAAATTTCCCACCCCGTTCATTGATGATATTTTCAATGAGTGAGTAGGTTGCGAGGTCTTTTCATTCATGGATGGTTTCTCAGGATACAATCAGATTCAAATCAAACCTGAGGACCAACATAAAACAACTTTTATTTGTCCTTGGGGAACATTCGTGTATCGTAAGATGCCTTTTGTCCTGAAGAATGTTGGAGCTACCTTTCAGTGGGCCATGTCATTTTATTTTCATGACCTTAGATACATATTTAAAGCGTATCTTGATGATCTAGCACCACGCTCTCGTAAGAGATCTGATCATCCCTCCCATATTCGACTATTCTTTGAGCGATGTCACTATTATCAGATTCACTTGAATCCTAACAAGTGCAGTTTCTGTGTGACGTCAGTTCATCTTTTAGGTTTTATTGTATCGAAAACAGGGATCATGGTCGATCCTCTCAAGGTTGAGGCGATAGTTCAATTTCCTCCCTCGTGCACGGTACCCTAACTTCAAATATTACAGGGGAAAGTGAACTTTCTTCAGCGTTTTGTCGTGAATTATGCTGAGATAACCAAAGGGTTTATGCGTCTCTTGAAAAAAGGGGTCCCATTCTGTTGGGATGAAGTTGCTCAACGCTCTTTTGAAGTGTTGAAACACGCCCTGACATCTGCCCCTTTGCTCCGGCCTATCGATTATAACATAGACTTCTTGTTGTATTTGGCTGCTACAGATTCGACCATCGACATGGTCTTGGTTCAAGAAGATGATCTGCTCGAAGAACATGTTATATATTACCTTAGCCGAGGCCTGGTTGGACCGAAACTTAACTACTCTCATGTTGAGAAGTTTTCTTTTGAAGCAGTTTATGTTGTTCAACGGTTTCGTCACTAAATTTTGCTTTGCAAGACCACTATCATCGCCATCATGAACCCTTTATAATATGTGTTAACATGAGGAATCATTGGCAGAAATATTAGTAGATTGATAGTCATCTTACATGAGTTTGACTTGGATTTTTTTTCTGCGAAATCCAAAAATTCATTGGTCTTTGTCGAACTCATTTTGGGAATTTCGGTCGAGTCTAGTGATATCACACCCGAAGAGTCTCCTATTAAGGGATATATTTTTCTAATTGCATCTTCGAACCCCTGGTATGGAGATATATTGGTCTGTCTCCAGACTTTTAAGTTCCCCACTTCTGCTTCCCGTGATGAGCACCGACGAATTCGACATTAGGCACAAAACTATCTTATACTCGATGACAGTTTGTATTGTCGAGGCATGGATTGCATTCTTCGGCGATACCTTATCCATGAAGAAGCTGAGCTCATTTTGAACGAATGTCACACTAGAGCATGTCGCGGTCATTTTTCTGGGTTGGAAACAACCCAAAATATTCTACATGCAGGATACTTTTGGACCTCATTTATCAAGAATTGCATTGAGGTGGTCAAGAAGTTCCACCTGTGCCAGATCTTCTTTTGGAAGATGTGGGCGCATCCTCCTCCTATGTTTCGTGCCATTATTGTTGGTCTTTTCACCAAGTGGGGGATTGAATTTACTACATGTCACTTGACCTCAATCAGGGGGCATCATTACATCATCATAGCAATAGAATACTTCACAAAGTGGGTCAAAGATATGCCAACGTTTAGAAATGATGGTGAAACTCCAACTCTTTTCATCTTTAATCAGATAGTAGCAAGTTCCATTATCCCGAAGGAGATTGTCACTGACCATGGAAGTCACTTCCAAAACAAAATGATGACTGAGTTAACGTCAAAACTCGGGTTCATACAAGAACATTTGTCACCTTATTACTCGCAAGAAAATGGTCAGGTTGAAGCTATGAATAAGTCTCTCAAGGCTATTCTTCAGTGGATTATCAATTCTACAAGTCAAACTGGCATTTGATGTTGTACTCAACATTGTGGTTCTACCGAACGTCTGTGAATACTGCAATTAGTTTTTCACCTTTTCAACTCGTATATGGGCTAGAAGTAGTGTTACCTATTGAGTGTTAGATTCATTCTTTAAAGTTGGCAATGGAATTACTTCCGAACACTTCACCACTTGAGGAATGCCTACTATATCTCGAGCAACTCGATGAGAAGCGTCATGATGCAGCCTCAACCAATGAGGCTCATAAGCAACGATTCAAGTGTCCGTATGATTGGTCTGTTCATCCTCGGATTTTCTCTGAAGGTGATCTTGTCTTGGTCTATGATCAAGACAAAGATCCCCTGGGGGCAGGCAAGTTCAAACCCATTTGGTTAGGACCATTCATTATGAAATAAGTCTTAAAGAAGGGAGCTTATCGTCTAGTTGATTTTGAAGGAAACACCTTGGTGGAGCCTATAAATGGGATCTACCTCAAGAAGTATTACTCTTAGGTTGGTCACCTAGGTGACTTCTTGTATATATGCATAGATTGTTATACATTTTTTTTCTTTTTTGTTTTGTGGACGTGTAGTTATTTATGTTCTATTTTTCACTGTGGCAGATGTCAAGTGAATCAGAGGTGTATTTTGGGTTCACAGACAATGCTAGTAGACACACTCAAAGGCCTTCTTCTGTAGCTTGGGTGACTTTCACACTTGGAGGCTAGTTGCTATCTTCCAGAGGTATTTGTCTAGGAAACACTACAAAAAATGTTGTCAAATACAGTGCAGTGATAGAATTTCTTTGTGACGTTGTGTCACATGTAATCTCTCACCTCTATGTCTACTTAGATCCCACTCTGCATCGATGATTCCTTAGGGTATGTCTCTTAGAACATTATTTTGATTACATTATGTATATCCATGTTCCTAGGAGATTTAATCATCTAACATATACTCTAGCTAATCAAATATTAGATTGGTATGTTGCACACACATACACATGTACATACATTTTCAAAATATGTCATCCATAAGACAAAAAATGTGTTTATATATATCTCCAAAAGTGTCATGAGTACATAGGTGGGCGCAAATGCCTCAAAAGTGTTCAATATACATTGTTGGGCTTATGCCCTCAAAAAATACATATAAAAAAAGTTCCCTTGCCACATCAATGGTCTATGCTTTCTAAGAATGGGGCCAATTGGCCCTTCCATAATGTACAATGATGTTGTCCAAACACCGGAATAGATGGACCCAAGTCCATGGCACCCCTACTACAATATGAGGTTGCATAGAAGGTGGGAGATCCTCGATATCAGCCATAGGTACAGTACGAGTGAGTGTAGTGAGGTTGCGCTCCAATCGTCCCAGGAATATGTTAGCCTCTCCGGCTTGGGGTCCCCCTATAGTTGATGGTCCTCTAGTTGTTGTTGGTCCTACCTCTAGTCAAGGACGTCATCGAGTCCTAGCGAAGTCTTCTAGTCGCATAGGTCCCACGTCTATACATAACATATACAAAATTCAGTACTCTATACACATATAAAAATGATATATATAAAAAAAAAATTAATTTTTTTTTAAAAAGTATGTTATCTATCTCACCTCGCTCCTCGCCGAGAGGCATAGGCATGTTTGGATCTCTGGTGAAGTTGATCCCTACATAAGGGTAATCCTCGATCACTAGAATCTGTTGTCCCCACCAGTCAAATAATTTGTCGTCGAAGGCCTCTATGGTCCTCGCTCCACCCTGTCGTGGAAACAATGCTGCCCACCTACATACTATTGGGAAGGAGGCTACATGCCCCCATACTATTTCTTTAGGACTGAGATTGGGAACCCTCTTGAAGAAGGAGCACAAAATGGTAACGAACCCAAAGTTGTTGTTGGTATGTTGCCGACACTTTGTAAGTTGTCTCTTCATGCACATCAGTATGGTTATACTCCAGTCAAACATGTGTGCCTCCAGGCACTAAATGGCACAATGCATGTGTGCCCAGGAGGCCTGATGTAGGGTTGTGGATCCATTAATCTGCCCGATCAACAATAAGATCACACACAGAGATAGACTGGTGATCTTGTGAATCGACACCTGAGAACCTACCTTCTCAGTGTCGGTCTCATAGTACATCCAGATATAATCCTCCATGTTTAAAGGCCCAGGGGGGAATGTCCTCAGGTTGGTTGGTTCCCTTCTCCTCGAGAGAAAATTCAAGAAGTAGATATCCTCTATGGTGGGGGTCAATGATTGACCCAATACTCCACAAGAGCATTGAGAAGCCTAGGTTGTGCCCTCATGAATGGACTCTGGAAAAACTTCCGTAGCCCACACTGTTTTAGTGTGGCGATGGGTATAGGGTCTTCCTCGACCAAAACATCAATGTCCTCATGCTCCCTCTCTCTCTAGTGAACATACATCCTGTTTCATGGAAAAGTAGAGGAGAGTTAGTACTTGTATTTTTATTTTTTCAAATCTTGCAAAGGTGTACGTGGGATGTCTCGTACACATTCGCGTATGTACGCAAGATGGTGGTTTCATGCCCGAGTACATACACGGGCTGTCCTTGGACAATCCACATACATGTAGGCCCGCTCTTTTTAGGAGAGCACGCCCCCTCAAAAACTAAAATTAATTCTTAAAATAAGTATTGAAATGTAAGAGGGAAGGATTTGTACTTGCTTGGTCCAAGTAGAAGGTCGTTTCATCCACTGAAGCTCCCAGAATCAACTCTTTTAGTGAAGAGGTTTTTTCACCTTTTGGTTAATTTTTGAATTGCAATGGTAAAAATGAGCTGTCAACTTCTATTTATAGAATTTTTTGGCCCTTTTTTCCGCTTTTTGACTCCCTTAGTCATTTGTCCTGGCTTGGTGATCACTTGATTCCATTTCTGAGTTTCTTATTGGTCGTTCCGGTACTCTTTTTGTTTTGGTTTGGTAATTTTAGGGATGGGTCACTTTTTTGGGTATCCTTTTGTAAAGGTTATTTTTTTCAACTTTTTCCATATAAGTTAGGATTTCATTTCCACTTTCTGCATCTCGTTGTATTTTTCGCTTTGCCATAGAATCGACCCCACCGAAGTGCGACACAGTACCTTCATTGTTGCTCTAGAAGTGTCATAATTAGGTGGTAGATCCTATCTTTACATGGATTTCCTAGGTAGATCCTTGCTGGATTTTGGTGTCCATGTTGTCAGTAATGACTATAAGCTCGGGAGTCCTTGTTAGTCCTATCATGATTACAAGATAAATCCCCATTCATTTGATGCACAGTCATCCTAGGCCTTATCCCCGAGACTCCCAAATGAGCACGCTTTGTTTTGTTTCAAGCTCGCTTTGAAATTCAAAAACAACATCCAACAAGACTGTATTTATTCTTTTCGATCTTGTCTGGATTAACTGAGAAAAGTAGCCCCCTGGAGTCTTCTTTAAGCCCTTTTCAGACTCTCTAAAAATGAAAATATTGGCGAGAAATCTTGTTTCCCTTCACGCTTGCCAAACTCAAATTTGAAGGCACATATGTCTGACGATAGTTTACCCCTTTTTCGGTCCAGATGACTAATTTTACGAATAAAGATATGCTCTAGGAACTTCGGTTAGCTAGAAGAGTATTCTCGGGTGTAATTTTAACCCTTTTTCGGGCCTGAGGGACTAAATCTTCGAAAAATGAACATTCTCCTTGGTTTTGGTTTATCACCTTTTTCGAGCCTTGGAGATTACTTACTAAAAAGGAACCCCCCCAGAGTCCATAGTTAAGCTCTTTTCAGAATCCCTAAAATTGAAAATATCGTCGAGTGACCTTGTTCCTTCACACTTGTTAAATTGGTCCATAAGAACATCTACTGGCATGAGTTTAACCCTTTTTCCAGCCTGTAGATTATAGCAGAGAAATGTATGCCTTGGGAGATTCATCTCATCGGGAGAGTTCTCCTCAGTAACTTTTATACTTTTTCGGGCTAAGGAGACTAAACTCAAAAAAAGGTTGTGAGTCCATAGTCAAGCTCTTTTTAGACTCCTTAAAATTGAAAAGATTGCTAAGTGAACTTGTCTTTATCACACTCATTAAAATGGTTTTGAATAGACGTCTTTTTGGTGCAAGTTTAACCCTTTTTCGAACCGACTAGACTATCTGCGAAAAAGGTACTCCCTGGAGTCTTCTTTCTATGTTTTCCAGACTCTCTAAACGTGAAAAAACTACCGAGCCTACCTTCTCTGGGCTCGTAAACATTACATAGAAGGGGTCTCATTGTGTCTTTCTTAATCTCATTTGTGAGTCTCATATTTGCGTATTTGGCCTAATGCGAGCTCCATGTTGCTCTCAATTGAACCTTTGAAGCATGCCTTATACGCAAGCCTTGTAGCACTTCCCTCCTCTACGACCTGACATCCTGACTCATGGAGGAGTTTTCCCCGAGTGTCCTTTTCTTGCACATGTCTCCTTTCTCTGAGAATTAGTATGTTCCATGCACTTGGAACTAGTATGCGTGTTTGCGACGCTTGTTCCTCCTTTGTAACGTAGCATTCTTTTATTATTTTTCAAGCTCTTAAAAAATTGAAAAAGACAAAAAAATCAAATATTTCAAAAATAGGGGACGAGAAATATTCATTATTTTTTCAGCAGCACATAGAGTCTCCTTTGGACAAAGCACATCCTTCATTTTGTTCGTCAAGCATTGGGATCTAGTATGACCTTAGGAATCTTTTCTCACTACATAGAGTTGTGTCCTCCTCCGTTTGGTTACTCTTCCAAACACATGGAGAGTTTGCGTTGCCTCTTGCATTGCGAACTAATGTCAATGTCATGCTTCCTAATTCTGATCATCTTTCGTGATTTTTTCCAAGGGAAGTTTCACTCAACCTGAGTCAGCCTTTCTACAGTCTGTCTCTTGACTTCCATGAGTTGGCCATCCTGAGAGTCCAGCCAAGTCTAGATTCAAAATCGATGAAGTTTTATGCCTGATCATCAAGATCCTCATGTCTTTCCTGACGAGTTGTTGAAGACCTCGGGGTAGTGATTTATACACTCCCATTATACTCCTACATGCATTTTGAAGATTTTGAAGTTGTTGCTCAAGCTATGAAGACCTCATCTCCAACCTTGAGGCATCACTAGCTTCTTGAAGATGGATACTATACTTGTATATCTTCGACTGGTTTTGAGATGTAGATCCGATGTGTATTTCTCGCGGCTACACTTTAAATAGTTATATGACATGGATCTGTAGTGTATTTTGTTGGCAACCATGATTTAGTTCATCCCGAGCATGGGTATGCCCACCTCAAAGAGATAATTATTATTTTGCAAATGGCACCTCCTGAACTTTGGTCCCGGGCTCACTCAATTTCAAACATTGGTGAAGATATTGTAATGTATTTCGGCTATCAGTTTCTATTTTGACCTCACACATTAGGGGGGAATATGTTATAGCCCTAAAATTCCCTCTCCATGCATACATGGACTTGGCCCTCTTACTTGCATATTTTTCCAAAGAACTGCTAAGGAGATCTTCTTAAAAAAACATTTTTAGAGAATGTACACGCCCTGCACCACTATAGACCACGTACTTATTCTTGTTGCATGCTAGAAAACCCATGTACATACTCTTGTTTCACACTAAACAACCCATGTATGCTTGCAAAAGTTGCAAAAATTTAAAAGTTGTAAGGACTTCGATGAAATTCATGGGCTATTGGAGGTTTCCCAACCAATACACCTGCTATTGCCCATCACCCAACCAAATAACCATCCTTTTGTCATATAAAAGGAGGTGTAAAAGGAGGTGTTGGGGTCTCATTTCACATCCAAGAATAGGAACAATGAAACTCTGCCAAATTTCACTTCCCCTCCTTGCCCAAGATTTTTTTACCTTTTACGAGATATTGCCTCAACATTCTCTCATCAACCCCTTGTTCTTCCATTAAATCCATTCCCTTCCTTTGAGGTGATCAGAATATTGAGAGAAGATGCCTATTCAAGGTGCACTTGGAGAATTTTAAAGAGGAGCTCCAACCAGGTTCGTGGAACGGTGGCCAACACAGATTCTAAGTTTTAGTCTTTATTTGATGAATAAAATAATCTTTTTTCTCTGTCCCAAATGATGATGTTTTGTGTATTCACTTTGATTTATACTTAGCATTTGATATCTAATCCTAACTCATGAATATAATAGCATGCTTGTAGTCCTTGTTTTCCTAGTTTTGGATGCAGGTCATCCTTGGGAGGAGACATGCATTCGTTGGAACTACAAAGCTTGAGGAGATCATCACCATATGTAGGATAAAAGGTACAATTATTGATCTTCTCTCTTATTGCTTTATTTTCATTTGTTTTGGTATGTTTGGGCTAGAGTAGAAAATATATTGACCTTTAGAGGATCATTTGCTTTGTCTATATCTTAAACCCTAGTGTATTTAAAGGGGGGATTTTCCCGCTAGCACTTTCTGCAAATGTAACCAGATCTTGTCTCCCACCTGAAACTGGTGCGGTACCTAATGTTGATCATGGCGTTGCTTTTACGTAGCATTGGCATTTTGAAAAATCTCATGGACCTATTGATCCATATTATGTTCAGAACAAAATGAAAGAAGAGAAATTGCAATGAAATACTCAATAAAATTTCTAGAAACAGAGAAATACAACAATACTTGATTTCTATTAATGAAAGAATTGTAAAGAGACTGTAAAAATATAGATTGCAAGACTTGCTAGAATGGTGGCAGCTTTATCTTGGACAAGAGATTTGACGACTATACTCATTCACAAGAGGATGATTACAATGAGGCTCTGAAGGCCTTTTTATGATAAGTAGGAATTCCAAAACCCTAGACATCCAAAAACCTATCCCTAGGAGATGAAACCCCAAAAGTCATGTGGGCCCCGTTTGGGTAAGTTAGTACATTAACTTCCCGAGGTCATAAATTTTTCATACGATCTCCATTTTAGGTGGATGATAGGCCATTAGAAAGGTATTTTTGAGAAATACGCATTATGTTGTCAAACTCTAACTCCATCTATAGTTTGACTGTGGCGAGCCAAAAAAACATTGTTTAGGGACCCAAAATGGACATGGAAGTACAACAAGATGTGTTGACATGAAAACATATAAAATAAGTGAGTTGGATTAGGATGGAGGCCACCGATATCCACCTAGAAGATGTGTAGGTATTTAGACAACCCCGGAAGTGTAGAACCCACAATTACAAAGAAGTACAGAAGAACGTGGTGCACTAAAAATTGACAAGAGGAGCCAGTTGGAACAAGTGGGTGGCCACCAATATCCACCTGGATCAATCCTCCCCCCTTAGGAAGAAATGTTCTCCATTGCATTGAGTGCCCAGGGATGAGGGGGAATTTCTTTATGAATCCGAAGCTTGGTGAGCTGTGTGCCTTGTTGGAGAAATTGTGTTGCTTGTCTTGTGGAAGACTGTCACAAACCTATTGTTGGAGGGGTTGTATTTGTTCCACCAACCTGTTGTCTCTGGGTTGGATGAGGAATTTTGTAGGCCCCATTGTAGGTGAAGAAACAATATATTTTGTCTCTACAACAATCTGTCCTTGCTGGATAGAAGGTGTTGAAAATGAAGTGGTTGTAGTGTTATTTTGTGCATCCTTTGAACATACTATGAAGAGGATGAATTTTGCAGTATGAGAGATTACCTTGCGGTGTTTTTTTTGTGGATTAGTAGTTGGAAATACCTCTGGTATCCTATAGAGATGACCTCCTAGAGTAATAATGACACTACAAGGTATGGAATCATAGACAACATGACGTTTCCACGTATATGGTTGGCCCAAAAAAAAATCACAGACATCAAGAGGGGAAATATCACACACTACCTCATCCTTGAAGGGATGGATGCCATAGGATAGACAACACTACTGGCTAATGCGAAGATCTCGTCCTTGGTGAATCCACCCAATGTTTTATGGTTGCGGGTGTGGTGTTGTCGATAACCCAAAACTGTTTGAGGACCTTATCTGAGATGATATTTTTTTGTCTATCGTTATCAACAATGGAATGCAATGGGGTCCCCTTCACCCACATCTATGAATGGAAGAGGCACTCCCCTTCTTCAGGATCTACTGGTTCTTCTAGCTGAATTATTGTGGTAGCAACAATAGTATTGGGTTCTGCGTCGATGATCTATCTATTTTCAATATTTTATGGATCAGATTCTGAATTAGGGTTCAACTCCGTGCCTTTGACCTCATCCACCAATGACTATTTCAAGAGACATTCATCAGTGTTGTGCCAGGGGATTTTGTGGAATTCACACCACTTCACCGTGTCATTATTTGTCTTTACTTTACCCTTTTTGTCCTGTGTCTTGGAATGGTTGTCTAGAGGTTGTTGGTTAGGGTCATCTTTACCATGCTTTAGTTATTATAGATTTGCAGACCCGAATTCCCATTTGTTCTGGTGCCTAAATTTCTACTCAATTTTGACAACATATCGATAGGAATCTCAAAATGATGAGATGTTTAGGAAATCCATTTCATCTTGGATGTACCTATGCAGAGCCCCATGATATTTCATAATCATATGTCGCTCAGAGTCCTTGATACCCATATTGGTGCGTAAGGTATGGAAAGTATTTGTGAACTCTGACACTTTTTGTCTCTTCTCTTGCCACAATGTGGTCCATCTCATGTACCAGTCTTCATAGTTATCAACAAGATAGTATAGTTCTTTGACTGCATCCACAGAAGAATCCCAAGTGGGATTGACCCCATATATTCCATATTCCTCTGTGGAAATTTGCTCCCAATAAGTTTCCCACCAATGTTTGACATGGGGGAGAGCCCTGAGGAGTGCAAAGGTAATCTTTTCCCTGTCGGAAAATTTTTGAACAGAGAAATTACCTTCTAATATATTTAACCATTTTTCTAGGGCATCTGCATATATCTGACCTTAATATATGGGAATATCAAAATTAACTTGTACCTTGAAGGGAGAGGTTCCTCCAAAATGGTTGCTTGATGAAGATGCGTCTGTTTCTATATGCAGGCGTTGAAGAATGTATGAAAAATTCTCCATCATTTCATCCCTCTGTTGTGCGAGATCTTGCTCAAGCAACGGGTTAATAGAATCTTATTCTTCATCATTTTTCTTTTCTGCCTCCATTGAGGGTTTATTGGGTGTGTGAGAGTGATTGTCCTCAATAGAGACAAACTCGAGACCCAACTGGCTATACTTGGACCTCGTTGGGGACATGCAGTGAAAAACGATCAAGAGAAGCCTTCTCTGATACCACTGATATTGATTATGTTTGGAACGAAATGAAAGCAAAGAAATTACAATGAAATACTCATGAAAATTGCCATAAACATAGAAATACAACAATACTTGATTTCTATTAATGAAAGAATTGTAAAGAGACTATAAAAATACAGAGTGTAAGACTTGCTAGAATGGTGGTAGCTTTATCTCTGAGAAGAGATGTGATGGCTATGCTCATTCACAAGAAGATGATAACAATGAGGCTCTGAAGGCCTTTTTATGATAAGCAGGAATGTCAAAATCCTATACATCCAAAAACCCAACCCTAGGAGATGAAACATCGAAATTCATGTGGGCTCCATTTGGGTAAGTTAGTACATTAAATTCCCAGTGTCGTAACTTTTGCATACGATCTCCGTTTTAGGCGTGTGATAGCCCATTGGAAAGGTATTTTCGAGAACTACACATTACGCCATCGAACTCTATCTCTTTCTATAGTTTGGCTATGGCGAGACAAAAAAACATTGTGGAGGGCCCCAAAATGGACCTGGAAGTAAAAACATATGTGTTGACATGAAAACATACAAAATAATCTAGTTGGGTTAGATGGGAGGCCACCGGTATCCATCTGGAAGATGTGTAGGGCTTCAGATAGCCTCAAAAGTGTATAATCCACAATTACAAATAAGTACAGAAGAATGTGTTGCACTAAAAAATCACAAGAGGAGCCAGTTGGAACAGGTGCGTGGCCACCAATATCCACCTGGATCACCTGTTGGTGCATGTGCTGAATCCACTCAATGAATCTGGTGGCTTTGTCCGCCTTAGACTAAACATGGGAAGATTCTTCTGATGTGGCTGCAATAGGTAGTGAAACATCAATGGGACCCAAGGGTTGGAATCCCAACCCCACCTGAAATGGGTTATGGCTGGTGGAGCTATGGAGAGCCCTGTTGTAGCTGTGTTGAACATAGGGAAGATTCTCATCCCATGTAAAAGGATTCTTAGAGTTGTACATGCACAGGATGTGAAAAATCACCCAATTGATGACCTCTATCTGGCCATCGGTTTGGAGGTGGAAAGCAGTGGATTTAGTGAGCTTGGTGTCCAATAGTGACTAGAGACTCGACCAAAATGTGTTGAGGAACCTGTTGCCCCGATCTGAGGTGATGGTCTGTGGTATCCCAAAATGGACTCACACATGTTCGAAGAAGAACTTGGAAGTATATTCCGTTGTGATGCTCTTCTTGCAGGCTATGATAATGACCATCTTCGAAAACCTATCAACCACCACAAATACACAACCATTTCCATGCTTGGTGGACAGAAGGCTAGACATGTAATCCATCGAGATGGATTCCCAAGGCCTCTTGGGAGTAGGAAGAGGGGTGTATAAGCCTTGATTCTTGATGGATGTCTTGGCAATGGCACAAGAAGTGCAAGATCTAATATACTTGCTGGCATATTTTTGAAGTTTTGGTCAATAAAAATGTTTCTATAAAACGACCAAAATTTTCTCCACCCCAAAATGTCCTGCCATATGACTGTAGTGAGCCTCCAAAATCATCTTTTCACACTCGCTTGTGGGAAAATAGAGGTGGACCATATGGCATAAAAATCCATCCCAGATGTGAAAATTGGCAACATTCTCTCATGTACCCAAGAGATGATAGGTGGTGGCGAAGTTAGGGTGACGCTGATAAAGTTGGGGCCACTCAGATGCCTCATGCCCACAACAATGGAGCATTGTGGTGAGTGCAACAATGGGAGGGTGACTAAGGAAGTCAACAACATAATTTTTTCTCCCTGTTTTATACTTGATGTTGAGATGGAACTGTTGTAGGTATGTTGACCACTTTTGATGACAATCATTCTGCAACTTCCCCTATGTCTGTATGAACTGTAGAGGCTTATGATCAGTGTGGATGATTGTCTCATTTCCCAGAATGTAATGTTTCCATTGACGAAAGGATTGCACATGAAATACATATATTTATCATAGGTGGGGTATTTCTGGAAAGTATCTAAGAGTGTCTCACTATGGTATGCTATTGGATGACCATGCTAAGTGAGAACTATACCTACAACATAGTCAGAGGCATCAGTCTCAATCTTGAATGATTGTTGTAGATCAGGTAAAGAGAGTATTGGAGTTGAGAACAAGCGATGCTTTAGATCATCAAATGATTGTGTTGTGCCTACCCCCATGCAAAAATTTCATTTCCATCACCCTTGGTTACTTGGCCAAGGGCCCATGCAATATGGGAGAATCCAAATATGAACCTTCGGTAGAAGTTGGAAAATCCCAAGAAGCTTCGAAGCTCGATTAGTGTGATCAGGGTTGGCCAGTCACGAATGACTTGGATATTAGTTGGATCCACATATACCTCATGCTCATCAACAATGTAGCCCAATTTTTAGACCCTATTCATGCCAAAGGATCATTTTTCCAAGTTGGCATATATCTTGTGCTGCTGTAGAGTGCCCAAAACCTGTTGAAGATGTTGCATGTGCTCCTCCCAAGTTCTGTTGAAGATGAGGATGTCATCCATATATACCACCAAAAAATAGTTGGTGAAGGGTCTCAATACATCATCCATCAATATCATCAAAGTTGTCGGTGCATTCGTTAAGCCAAAGGGCATGACCAACCGTTTGAAGAGACCTTCTTTAGATTTGAAAGTTGTCTTCCATACATCAGTTCATTCGATGGGAACCTGGTGGAGCCAAAATTTAGGTCAATCTTGCTAAAGAAATTTCCCCCCTTGAGTTGGTCAAGACGGTCATCAATTCGGGGAATTGGGTACCAGTTTCAGACTGTGATTTTGTTTAATGCTCTGTAATCAATGCAGATCCACCAGGTCCCGTATTTCTTCTGCACCAACACAATCGAGCTTCCGCAAGGGGAGGATTTGGGTCAGATGTGCCCCTTTTGAAGTAGATCTTGTATCTAGCACTTGATTTCGTCATTTTCCATCAACAAGCGATGATAGAATGGCCCATTAGGCAATGGTGGGGGTTAGATTAATTAGATGCTTGACTTGGCAGTGCAGAAGCAAGTGGAAGAGTACCGACACCCTTCCCTTCCACTTGCTTCTGCTACAAAGAGAGGATCTATGTAGAGGTCATAGATGTGGCAACAAACTTCTGCTTACTGTGAGCATGGATCACAAAGAAGACGAAATTCTCAGTCTGTGAAATGACCTTACTACATTTCTTAGTAGAGATTAAAGAACTAGTGGTAGGCGACGCTACCTCTGGTATCCTTTACAATTTTCTTCCCAAAGTAATAATAACACTGTGGGGTCTAGACTCATACACAACATGTCCCTTCCAAAAATATGGTTTTCCTAAAAGAACATCACTAAATTCAAGGGGAGAAATATCACACAATAACTCATCTTTGAAGGGATTAGCATTGTAGGGCATGCGACATTGTTGGCTGGTGTGGAGATCTCATCTTTGGAAAGCCAATCGATGGTGTAGGGATGCGGGTGCGGTGTTATCAACATGTCCAACCGCTTGACAAACTGTGCTAAAATCAGGTTCTTCTGACTATCGCTATCGACAATGAAATGCAACAGAGTCCCCTTTACCCACATCTATGAGTGAAAGAGGTGTTCCCCTTCCTATTGTTCTTTTGGTTCACTTGGTTTGACTTTGGTGGTAGCAACAATGGAATTGGATTCGACATCGATGATTTGCTTCCCACTTTATGGATTTGATTCAGAGTCAGAATCTGCCTTTGACTCAGAATATTTCAGCTCAACCACCAGTGATTGATTGGAGTGACATTATTTGGTGTTGTGCCAAGGGATTTTATGATATTCACACCATTTTCCCATGTTCTTCTTCGAATTCTCATTACCCTTCTTGGATTGCGGCTTGGAATGGTTGTCATAGGAGCGACCATATTTGCTTTGTCCCTTGTTTTATGGGTTGGGGTAACCTTTTCCCTGCTTCGACTATGAGGATTTTTCATATCTAAAATCTCGCCTCTTCTGCTTAAATTTCTGCTCGATCTTGATGACATATCTATAAGCCACACCTAATGATGAGATGTCCAGAAACTCCATTTCTGTTTGAATGTATCTATTCAGAAATCCATGGTATTTGAGAACCATATTTCATTCAAAGTCTTTGATAACCAATTTGGTGCACATGGTATGGAAAATATTGGTGAAATTTGGTACTGTATGGTCCCTTTCCTGATGCAACATGGTCCATCTTGTGTACTAGTCCTCGTAGCTTCCAACATGGTAGTATTGTTCTTTAATGGAATCCCTGAAGGAATCCCATGTGGGGGTGATTGTAAATATTTCATATTCCTCTATGGCCCTTTTCTTAGAGTAGGTATCCCACTAGTCCTTAACATGGGGGACGACCTTGAGGAGTGCAAAAGTAATATTTTCCCTGTCGGAAAAATTGTGGACCAAAAAATATCCTTCAAGTAGATTCAACTATTTGTCTACAATATCTGCATCTATCAGTCCTTCAAATAATGGAATATCAAAATTTAATTGTACCTTGAAGGGGGTTGTATGGTTTCTTTATGAAGATGCGTCTGTTGTGGGAAGCTGCAAAAGGATATGTGCAAAGTTTTCCATCATTTTGTTTCTTTGTCATGCAAGGGATTCCTCAAGCAACATTTTAAAAGGATCTCCTACTCCATCATATTTATTCTCATTCCCCATGGGTTTTTGTTAGGATTGATGTGGCTGATATTGAAAAGGATCGATTGGTTCAAGTCCCAACTTCTTGTACACAAATCTTGTCGGGGACATGCACGAAGAAAAATAAATGAAGAGTAGACCGCTTTGATACCAATGATCTAGATTTATGAATGGAACGAAAGCAATAACAGACTAAATTCAATAACACAGAGATACAAAGAACAACAAAATATATCCAGTGAACAAAAACTTCTATTGAATAAATAAAATAGATTAAAACTGTAAAACTACAGAACTGTAAACAACTTGCTTGAATGGTGGTAGCTATCTCTGAGAAGAGATGTGGATGCTATGTGCATCCGTCTAAGAAGAATGATTATAATGAGGCTCTAGAGGCCTTTGTAAAATTACTCATGAATTCCAAAACCCTAGACATCCAAAACCATAACCCTAGGATATGAAATGACAAAAGTTATGTGGGCCCCGATGGGTAAGTTGGTACCTCAACTTCCTGAGGTCGTAACTTTTGCACACAACCCCTGTTTTAGGTGTGTGATAGCCCGTTGGAAAGGTATTTTCGAGAAATACACATTGTGCCATCAAAATGTGACTATGTCTATAGTGTTACTATGGCAAGACAAAAAAACACTATTTAGGGCCCTAAAACGACACTGAAAGTACATAAATATGTACTAACATGAAAAATTCCAAAATAAGCCAGTTGGATTAGGCAGGCGGACACCAATATCCAATTGAAAGATGTGTAGGGATTCAAACAACCCTGAAAGTGTATAACCCACAATTACAAATAATTACAGAAGAGCATGATGAACTAACAACTGTCAAGAGGAGCTAGTTGGAATAGGTGGGTGGCCACCAATATCCACGTGGATCAGGAGGGGAGACCCAATTTAATACAAATCTCAACTAACAACTCTCCATTAACTTAGTTATGGGTTATTTAGTGTGTGTAATCAAAAAATATCATTTAACTTATTAGTGAGTCATTTTTAAAATTAACTAACAATTCACATCTAATTCATGATGAGTCATTTGATCCAAAAATTAAATTGAAGAATATACAAAAAATAACTTATGTAAAAAATATGTTAAGTATTGGTACACAATAATGACTTCAATAGAAATTAGAATGACATTCATCCCACCCATCCTACTCAACTTCATATTTCTTTAATGCACCTTTTTGTTGTTGTTGAAAAAGTCAACTATTAACAGATTTAGTAGTCTCCCAAACTCAATTATCTCTATTATAGAGGTATTAAAACAACCACCATAAATATATTTTTACAAATCATCTTTGACATGAATTTTAACATTTTTCAAAACAATAGTGTCCAAATGTAAAATGATGGCGACCTACCAGGTCTTACCCACAGTATGGAAGCTTCAAAATTGATGGCTACTCAATAAGCCCGTAATGAGGTTGTCCAAGGATCTCTATATATTATTCTCAATCTAAAGAGACTAATTTTTTTTCCTACAATTATTATCAGAATTCAAAATTTCATGAATTGATCACATTTATGGATCAATTCATCCATTCATCCTTGCACTCCCATGCTTAGTCTCTTATCATCTCACAACCAAACACTAAGACTATGGCTTATTTAATTAAGCTCTTAAATCTACACTTCTTTCATGCTCCATCTGAGTTCCCCATCATCCTTTTGACCATAACCTATGACTTTAGGATTTTGCCTGTAGCGCTAGCTCTTCGACACTAGTTTCTAATGTGAATGCCTTATACCATATGACTTAACCCTATGACCAAGCACTAGGAAAAATGGTGCTTAATATTATGACTTACGATCCAAACAAAATCGACGTCCCACACGTTTCAGTAAGGTGGCACGTTAATAAAAATCCATTGCATGCATTAATCCTGGCTTGACACATCACTAAACCAACCAACAGTCTAGATTAATAGGGCAGACCCCTCTCGGAATCAATACTCGTGAAAATTTGAATTTCACTTTACTTCTCTGTTATCGATCAGAACTTCACATAAAAATTCCTATCTCCTCGTCATGCTACTTTCCTGACATGTGGCGTGATCCTATTCTTTCTTGTTTTCAACTTAGAATTAACCCATGTGCATTTTCTAAATGTGAATCCCCTATTCAACATTGATTCCTCCTCTTTTATCATGATCTAACGACTGAGATTACTCCTTAAGGATTGGTTGGTCCAAAACTCTTCCCATATGAAGATTGTAATCTATTTGATACAAGATCAAACAATTCTTGTAGTCTTTCACTACCTATGTAAATTTTTCCTTTCTCTGTGCTTCTTCTATATCTCGACGAGGCAGGATCATTGTTGGTCCTATCATGATCAACAACGATCATGATATATGGTATAATTTTCTTCCTCCTGATTTTTTATATTGCACACTCCTTCACTAGGGCTATCCCTCTTGATCTTAATAATAATTTTTGTGCACTCTCCCATGCACCAATATTCAATATAAGTTCCACATGTACTTTGAATTCCCGTCACCTGCAATGAAAGGTTTTCATAAATTCATACAAGGGCATATAACTTCTCTCATAAAGAACAAAGGCTTAAATAGTCCTCACCAATAATCTACTCAAAACAGAGCATTCCATTAATTCAATACACACACTATACAATAGAAATTACACATGGCTTCTAAATACTTCTCTGGCCTAAATTACATTCAATAGGCCTTATTCTCTCTCTCTCTCTCTCTCTCTCTCTCTTGGCCTAACCTCTGATTGGATGGAAAATCTCCCTCAAGGTTTAATTCTATCTAAAATGGCCAACCTCCTCTATAACCTGATCTTCATGTTTGGACACCCTCTGTTTGGCCCAATCTGCATTCGTATGGCCACCCCAACGCATTAAAGGATTAGAATATAAATAATTAACTTCGTTCTGAAGCCAAAACTTGGATCAAATCCATAAATTTTTCAACAAGTCCCTAAAATAGAATTTATGTCCATAATACTCTCTAACGACCCTAAAATCACTCCAACTCTCTTTGAGATCTGTCTTATTTAGGAAGACTTGATTACATTCCAATTTATCACAACTAATTACATCAATGATTAGAAAACTAACCTCATCCTTTCTAACAATCTCACTCTTCTAGACACATTTACATAAACTTAGGAAATATAACATTTCATTAGGGAACCAAATCCATTAGTAAAATTTGAGAGACCACGTAGTTCTACTCCATAGGTCTTGATTTTGGAAGCATGGATCCTTATGCATGAGAATCCTAAGGTTGAAAACATGCATGACCTCTTAGTCATGTGATTTCGTAGGTTGATGAAGTCTTCCTGGATCCAAAAATTTAATTTGTAGTTGTCCAAATGATTTACACCTCTGCTACTATTGTACAAGTACTGTTGTCTTTTGGTTCATCCTATTCCCTTCAATCAGTTGAAATTTTTTATTGACCAACTCCTTTACCTCAACATGTCGCCATCTGGACTGCTTCATCATCAAATCCCATAACTCTTCAATTATAGAATCCACTTCTGCTACCTCTTGTAATCCTTGATCTCCTTCAAAATCATCTCCTTGGGTTGCATATCCTTGCTCTAGTTAATTGTTGCTATTCATTGGTTGCATTGCATTCTCATCTCCATATCTTTGGCTATTATCAAGGTTTTGAGAATACTCATGTACCCAAAAGCTCACATTCCCTAGTTCCATACTTAAGTTATGGTATCTTTCCTACAAATTCTGCTCTTGAATTTGATTAAAACAACAAATTAAAACCAAATTCTTCATATCTTCATTTACCAAATTCCAATCAACAACTTCTTCCTCAACTAGATTTTTGTACTCCTTTGTAGCTCACTGCAATATTTCATCAACATAAATATTTTCAAGCCAATTCATTGTTTCATTTGTGTCTTCAACACCTTCAACATCTCTTTCTCTCCTCCTATTATCTTCTTGAAGCAATGTTGTCTCAATCTCAAACATGACAAATTTACAATCTTCTTACTTTCTATGGACTGCCAATCTCGATAACCTGCATACATACATCATTTTTCAGATTCAAAACCACTAAATTATGTTGTTTTTATTATGTGTTTCTCTAAACACTCTATGCCTTCTGCTTGGTTCTCTGTTGAAGATAAACTCTCTCTACTTTTCTTACCAATACTCCAATCTTCTACTGGCCTGTTTGTTGAAGTTTTCTTTTCTCCCTCTCCTTGAGACAATTTTGTAATCAAATCATCCTTTAGTTCTTGGCTACCTGTAAACACACCTTCCTAAGACATCTCATATGTCTCTAACCAATCAATGAGTCCTTCAACATCATCCTCAAGAATCAACTCTTGCACTGGTTCACACCAGTGAACTTCTTCATCTTTCTCCATATCATCAATAAAACTTAGGTTCCAAGCTGTTGTTATTCTTTTAAAAATCATATTTCCACCTTCTTCATCCTTTATAAAAGTCTCAACTAACAGTCTTGTTTCTTCCTTTTCATTACTTGCAATCACACATAATGTGCCAGAATAAAAACTATGAGGCCTTGTTGCCTCATCCAATTTCTCTATCAGCACATCATCATGCTAATATGAACTCTGCAAAGAGTTCATGAGACTTCCTGCAAGTCTCTCATTTTCCTCATATCCTTCTCCAAGGATATCTCCTTTTTCAGGTTCACAATAGATAACCTGCATCCCATACTCAGCTACTCTAAGTTCCCTCTTGGCATACATACTCTGCCTCAACCTTATCTGCAACAATTTCCATTTCACCTTCTTCTTCTTCATGGTCCAACCATACTATTGGTCTTTCTCACATTCATCTAGTAGATTCTATATCATACTGAGTTTTTCTTTCAACTCAACCATTTCTCTGTCAAAGTCTTCTTGACTTATATTCAGTCTGCCATCTTCCTTGCATCTTTTTCCCTTCTGTTGTGGCTCCTCTCATGACTATCAATAGTCATCTTCTCTTCCTCCTGTGGACTCTCCTTGCCCACCTTTGAGTTGCAACAAGCCTCCTCCATCTCTCTATAACAAGTCTCCTTTTTGTTGCCAATACCAAGTTATCCTCTTAGCATCCTCCAGGTTCTCTATAGTAGAACCCTTTCTTGAGAACTCTTTCTCCTCAGCTTTCAAGATGTTAGGATGATACTTCTTCAAATACTCACCTCTCTTTCTATGAGAACCTATATGTTGTTATCCTCTTTCAACAATTTACCTTGTTGTCTCGACCAAAAGCTCCACTTCCATGTTGTGCCATGTTGATATCATATGCAATCACAATATAATTTATACCAAAAACTAATTTTATAAATTATACCCGAGAGATCTTCTCTAGGATCTCATTCCTAAGCCTTCCTCTGGTTGGAACAATTAACTTCATATCTACACTCTGCTGTCATGCAATTCAACTTCACCTATGATGACTCTGTAACTCTGAAATCCTCATGCATCTACCTTCTTACACAATCTTCAATCTTTGCAAATAACTTTTGTGTTCTTCTCCTATTCAAAAATCAACCTCTGTAATTTAACAATCCATAATGTCATTCCAATTCCAAAGAGTGTTACAAGCTCTAATACCACTTGATGGTGACCTACTAAGTCTTACCCACAGTATATAAGCTTTATAATTCATGGCTGCTCAATAAGCTTGTAATGAGGTTGTCTAAGGATATCTATATATTAGTCACAATCTAAAGAGACTAAATTTTTGTTCTACAATTATGATCAAAATTCAAACTTTCATGAATTGATCACATTTATGGATCAATTCATCCATTCATCCTTGCACTCCCATGCTTAGTCTCTTACCAAATCGCGACCAAACACTAATACCTTGGCTTATTTAATTATTTTCTTAACTCTACACTTCTTTCATGCTCCATCTGAGTTCCTCATCATCCTTGTGACCATAACCTGTGACTTCAACCTTTTTCCTCTAGTGCTAGCTCTTCGACACTAGTCCTCGATGTGAATGCCTTCTACCATACAACCAAACCCTATGACCAAGGGCTATTAAAAATGGTGCTTAGTATTATGACTTACGATCCAATGCAAACCGATGGCCCTGATCTAATCAAATGACAAGATGGACATCTCATGCATTACAACAAGGTGGCACGTTAACAAAATTCCATTGTGCATGTTAATCCTGGCTTGACACGCCACTAAACCAATCAACGGTCCACATTAATAGTGCACATCCATATCGGAATTAATACTAGTGAAACTTTGAACTGCGCTTTACTTCTCTGTTATCGATCATAACTTCATATGGATGATCTGATCTCCTCGTCTTGCTACTTTCCTAACACATGGAATGATCCTTCTCTTTCACGTTTTCACCTTGGAATTAACCCACACACATGTTCTAAATGTGAATCCCCTATTCACCATTGATTCCTTCTCTCTGATCATGATCTAAAGACTGATATTACTCCTTCAGGATGGGTCGGTTCAAAACTCTTCCAATCCGACAATTGTAATCTATTTTCTATAGGATTAGACAATTCCTGTAGTCTTTCACTTCCTATGTAAATTTTACCTTTCTCTGCACTTCTTCTACAACTCGAAGAGGTAGGATAACTTTTGATCCTATCGTGATCAATACCAATCATGATATATGGTATAATGTTCTTCCTCCTGAGATTTCATATTATGCACTCCTCAACCAGGGATATCCCTCTTGAGCTTAATAATACTTTTTGTGCACTCTCTTGTGCTTCGATCTTCAATATAAGTTCCCCCTATACTTGGAATGCATGTCACCTGCAATTGAAGGTTTTCACAAAGGCATACAAGGGCATATAAATTCTCTCATAAATAACAAAGGCTTAAAAAATCCTCATCAATAATCTACAGTGTGTGTATTAATTCAATACACACACTGTACAATATAAATTACATAGGGCTTCTAAATCCTTCTTTGTCCTGAATTACATTCAATAGACCTTATTCTCTCTCTCTTGGCCTAATATTTGATTAGATGGCCAATATCATTGAAGGTTTATTTCTCTCTAAAATGGAAAACCTCCTCTATAACCTAATCTTTCTATTTTTCCACCCTCTGTTTGGCCCAAGTTACATTCATTTGGCCACCCCAATGCCTAACAAGCTTACACTTTAAATAATTAACCCTGGTTTGAAGCTAAAAGTTGTCTTAGATCCATAAATTTCTCAACAAGTCCCTAAAACAGACTTCAAGTCCACAATGCTCTCTAACGACCCTAAAATCACTCCAACTCTCTTCGAGATCTGTCCTAGTTAGGCAGACTCGATTACATTCCAATTTATCACAACTAATTTAAACATCAATGATTAGAAAACCAACCTCATCCTTTCTAACAATCTCACTCTTCTAGACACGTGCACACAAACTTAGGAAATATAACATTTCATTAGAGAACCAACTCCCTTAGTAAACTTTGAGAGACACCCTAAGTTTACTCCATAGGTCTTAATTTTGGAAGCTTGAATGCTCCTACATCATAAAAACATAGACCAATGTGCATAATGACACTACCCTAGCTAAACTCATTTATACCTTAATGTGGTATATCCCAATACTTGTTTCCATCAAAGTAACAAGGAACCAAGTTTTCTCTTATTTCACAATTAGAAACATATTAAATATTATTCATTGTGTGATAAGATATAATAAGATTATATTTTCTTTATCCATTCATGTAAATGGGAGTGTAATCATCATTAGATGATGCATACCTTGTCCATTCATGAAAAAATTATGAGGAATTATCTTCGAACTATTTGATGGAGAAGCAAATTTAGTGATAAAGAGTGATAATGTGTTATCATGTTGAGAATGACATGGATAAATCAAACCATGAGACACTTCTTTAGAGCCAAGTGATGTTAAAAAGAGAGAGAAAAACTTTAATCATTGATAACAGTGATAAAAATGTCTCACAAATCCAATGACATAATACACGTTTGGATGGTAATCTCATTAATAATCTAATGTTTTTAATAATCTAATGTTTTTACTGGGTATAAGTAAATACTTGCATTATAATATGTTTAACAACCTAGTGTTTTAACTTAGAAAACTTAGTATTTTAAGTAGTTTTTAGAAATAATTTGTATCATAATATGAAAAATACAATGTTTTGTTGCTCGCTTTTCTTTTAAAAAAATATAGCAACATTGGAAAGGTCACAACAAGATTTCATAATTCCCTTCCTTGTTTTAAAAATATTTTTAAAGAGGCGGCATTCCTCCATTTGAATTTCAATTTTTTTTCTCAATAAATGCAATGGGTGAGTTTTAAATAGCAAAATCCAACAAAATATTTTAACTCACATAAAGCTCTCTATAATAACTTATTTTCTTTTAAAACACAAATTTGTGAGAAAGGATCAAGTAATCATACCTATTGAAAGAAAAGAATCACATAAAGCTCTCTATGATAAATTATTTTCTTTTAAAACACAAAGTTGTGTGAGAAAGGATAAGTAATCACACCTGTTGAAAGAAAATAAGACAAATATAATTGTAATATTCTCTAATAGATTTTTCCCAAAACAAAAATATCCTTATTTTAAATAATATAAGTGTAGGGTCAACTATGACTTCCTTATTTTAAATAATATAATATAAGTGTAGGGTCAACTATGACTTCCTTATTTTAAATAATATAAGTGTACTATGACTTTGCAAGATGAAGGAAATATAAGAGCATGATAGGATCAATCAAAAAACTTTAAAATACTATTTTATTCAATATCAATAGAGTTGAGAAGAGTCATTTACTCATGTTTTCATTTATTTACAACCACATAAAATTCATAAAAATAAGATGACTACTTGAATTATTATTTATGGGGCCACTTTTAAATAATATGATCCCAATTATAACAAAGTTTAAGATTTTCGGAAACAAAGTGGGATGACATATTCTCTACCAAAATCTCTATGAATAATATTTAAATGAGAACTTAAATGCATTTAACCTTGAGGATGGGGATGGAGTTTCCATGAACTTGAAATGGATAGGAAATACCTGAAGAAAAATGAGGGCAATTGGTTAGTCCAAGGTTTATTTGTTGCAAAAGTAGATAGAAATGTACTCAATGGAAAAGATAGTAGGGAATAAGAAAAGGTGGGGGAAGATTGTAGAACACATAGTTACAAAATTTAAGAAGGGATCAAATCTCAACTACAAGTTTTCATCACAAACTTGAATTAAATAAAATTTTATGTCGCTATGTGTGCTTGATGAACCCTAATTATCACTTTAACTAATTCCTTATGAGGTCGTAGTCACTTTATCCAAAGCCTCAACGATCCAAAATTTGATGAAATCATTGATGGGACCAATCATGACCTCTTGTTTTACTTTCAAAGAAAATATTTCATTTTGGACCTCACTTAATTCTATGCATTTCTCCTACACAACTAAGTCAATTCTAAAATTTTTGATCACTTGGACGTTTAACCATTACCTTATCTCTATTCTCAAGGTGGTGATTCCATCAAACTATTTAACCAATATGGTCTTGAAAGTGATTGCATATAACTCATATTCTTCTTTGGTAAGGGTGTTATATTGATGAAAACTTGCAGGGCCGTCTATTTCCTTAATTGCATCAATGCTATTAAAAATTGTTTTACATATATTAGAAAATATGTCACATGTAGTAATCAACTGCTACAAAATGTCCAATCTAAAATCCCATCTGTAGCATACCCAACCACCCGAGTTGGGCCACGTCATGCAAAAATGGTGTACCCAACCACCCAGGCCGGGCACGTCACACAAACATTCTCCCTTGAATATCTCTGATACCATGTTGTAGCATTCCAAAATACATGTTGGGTCATACCAAACATAATTTCTACTCTTTGATACTTATTTAATTCATGAAATGCTCTGCAGTTACACAAATTTATACCCAATAATAAAAGAAAAGTACATGCAACTCACACATGAGAAACCCATGAAATTAATTACATAAATAAAGAAAAACACAAGAATTTAACACAAATTGATACTTATCTTTATAACATAACACCAACTGCGTGTAGACCTTCCACACTCCTCCGAGCCTTAGACACACTACTAATGAAATCTCAACAATGGTCATCCCCGAGATGGGGATCAAACTCCACCTAGGTAGGGGAATCTAAACTAGAATAAGGTATTATGAGCAACACAATCTCAGAATCAGGTGCCAAATCAAACTAACAACATACAAACCCTCATTCCCCACATGCTTGTCCCACCCCAGTAAGTGTGCCCCTTCTCTGCTCGACAATCCCTCGGTTGTTATACTTCCTTTTTGGGGCTTCAATAATAGGCCAGACATGAAGTCTTTGAGCCTGTATCTGTAGTTTGACACCTTGGGATATCAATTCCTAGCAATTCTCTCACCTGGAGAGAATTCTCACGGGCCTGATAACCCACCTCTTCAATCCTAAGGGCCGACAAATCGCTTCTTCAATCCATCTCCTAAGCTAACCAGGTCTAGGTACAAATTTAGGTTACAATCTAGTATCACCCGGTATGAATCCCAGCTGTGTGAGTGAAGGAATGATCATGATAGCCTCCCCATAATGAATTAAGTCCAACTATATGTATGCATGTTCTTGACTTGGAACTCGTGATGTTGGGAATTACCTTAGTCCCACTTGACCCTCACTTTTCTCCCCTCCTTAGAACTTAGGATACAATAAATATCCATGCATTGTCCTTTAAGGAATATTAAAGGAATATTAATATAGTACTCCTTTGGGATTAAGCACCCTAGATTAGCCCCCTTTTTCTAAAATCTTATCCCCCTTTCCCTACCTAGTGGATTTTATTCGCCCATACTCTTTTATGTGGTTGGTCTGCAGAAGTGATTAGTTTTGATTAATATTTGCATGTGATTACATATTACAATGATGGATCCTTGGCCATTTAACATCCGCCCCCCAGCTTAAAAACCACATAGGCACCCTGGCCTAAAATATCTTGGCTAACCAGCCTATATGTTCATTCATATTTATATGTACAATTAGGGTTCGGCCTAGGGGTATTACATTCCCCCCCCCCTTATTTATGCACGTCCTCAGTGCAATATATACACATATACAATAAAAAATTTAAAAGTCTTCAAAAAAATGTGGTTACTCTTCCTGCATCTCATCCTCATTCTCCCAAGTTGCATCCTTAGGATCGTACCAGGCCAATTGGACCTTTACTAGCCCCATGGATCGATTCTCGAGTTGCTTGATCTTCTAGTCCAATATGCACACCAGATGCACTTGAAAGTCACCTTCTTGCTCCATCTGAATCACATTCCAATCAATGACATGAATAACATTCGGTACATATTTTTTAAGTAATGATACATGGAATACATTATGAATACACATTGATGCATGTAAGGAAAGAATGTATGCCACATGCCCAATCCTTTCTAGGATTTCAAATGGCCCACAATAATGAGCTATTATCTTTGAACAATTTCCCAACCTTAGGGAAATTCTCTTGGCCTTTACTTTTAAGAACACATGGTCACCCACTTTAAATTCTTTGTGGGTTCTACCTTTATCAACATAGATTTTCTGCCTATCTTGGGAAACCTTTAAATTCGGTTTTATTTTCTCCATTTTCTCTTCCATTTCTCTTAGTAATTCCAACCCAACCACTTTTATGTCCGTGGGGTTGTACCAACTTACCGGTGTGTTGCACTTTCTACCATACATAGCTTCAAATGGGATCATATTTAGGGATGCTTGATACCCATTTTTATAAGCTAATTCCACCAAATGCAAGTAATCCTCTCATTCAGATGGTTTATCCATCACACACATCCTCAACATATCTTCAATCACTTGATTT
>ML811824.1:84464-102692 GCA_009831015.1 Picea engelmannii
TAGGGAGGTAGAATCTATTGACCAGGTTCTTATTGACAACCAAATTGGTTTTTCCTTTGAATCATTGTATTTTCAGTCTACGACCAGTATGGAAGAAGATTCGTTTCTGGCTCAAGGTGAATATCCTCATTCTTGTAACTCATACTCTAATCAACATTTAAAATCAGTCATTGAAGAAAACTTAAGCGACAAAAATCGTCTTGAATGTTCTAGTACTCCTATGAAACTGATTAGAGAAGAAGATATGCAACTAGAAGAAGAAACCTTGAACCTTCATCCTCAAAATGCACTTTGTTCACAGGAAAGACTAGATGTTTGTCACATAAATTTTGAATTATCTATCACACAAAAGGAAAATCCAGATAATCATATCATGTTGAGGTATTCGTCACCAAAACAGAGTAAGGGTTTTAAAGAAGGTGAAGAGAAATCTCTTGAGAATACCATTGTTAATTCAAGCGATTCGTTTCATGTGCTTATGTCTGATTCCTTTTATTATTTATATCCTGATCTCTTCCTAGACTCTGTTGGACTTGACACCTTATCTACAACATCCTACTCTTTTCCGCCACAATCATATCTTTTCAATATTCTAAATTTTGGTGAAATTAATTCCGAGCATAACATTGATAAAACTGGATTTGACGCTTGTTCACTTTCATCACTCACATGGGAAAATGACATGTTGCGAGATGATTTTACATAGTTTATTGTTGAAAAAGACAATGCATTATATCTTATGAAGATCAAACATTCTAAGTTGCATATTCGTTCTTTGATTAACTCGAATCTTAATGTTTATGCTTCATATTTTGAAATGATCAATCTCATCGAAGGAAACATTCAAACCAATGATCTAATTGATTGCATGAATCCTCCTATGATGAGTTTCCCATTGATATATTCGTTTCATTAAAGTCATGGTTTGCATCCTCATTTTTGTGACAACATCTTAGGATGGCTTGAATATTCATATATACAAAAAAATCATAATAAAGACAAAGTTGTGCTTGCTTTCTTTTTACCTAAGTATCCTAGAAGTAGGCATGACATATTTCTTTTAGATCCTCCATGTGAAGAAATTAATGAACACTTATAGAACTATCAGGAGGATGGGCATTTCATCCTTCGCTGATGGTTATTTCATTTCCTCGTAATCCTGACAAGTTTTTCAAACCTACTTACACTCGCCCATGCCATTATGACCCTTATCACGACAAGATTGCGCAATGGTTGGAGGATTCATACAACAAGAATATCCAAGGAAATGGTAAGATCACGCTTGCTTCATTTTTAGATGATTATTATGAAGGTAAGTGTGATATGTTTTTGTTACCATTCTTATTAGTAATGCTTGATCTTGTTTCCATTGTAGGATTAGACTTACTCTGATGGCTACATTGGAAACATGACTTCACGTAGTATTCTGATTTGTTTAATAGTTAGGGTAGGTTTAGGAATAGGTTTTCTTTCATTTTTATTTCTCACTATTTCTCTTTGTAATAATGCAGTCATGAACGCAAGTGGGCGCACCACGAGAACCATAATACGACTGTTATCAAGGAAGTCCGCTTTATCTTTTTCTCTTTGCTTTTAGTTGAATATTTATTTTAAAAAAATGCAGTATTGTCATGAAAATCTTAAATGGAAAGTAAAGAGATAAATAAATCTGAATCAACCCTGACCCAAGGTACCATGAGTAAGACTGCTTTCCCATCAAAACAGGATTTTCCTACTTTCTTTCAGTCTCCCAAGGGATTTGTTGCATGAGGTTTTCAGATGCACCTTCTATACATATTTTTTTTTGTTTGGATTTCTTTGCTTTCAGATCCTTCTTCGCTGGTGTTTTGTTTCCATTTATACTTATCAGTTTTTACTTTTGAAATACATATACCTGCATCATGAAATGTTCAGATTAAGAGAACATAAATTTTTTTCCTCTGAAATGACTGCTGAAAGTTTGTTTAAACATCAATTATGATATGCCTCTAAAGTTTACAACCATGTTGAACAAAGATTGTTGCCTGAAAGACGTTTCTTGATTTCAATCTGTAATTGAATCTTTTCATGATCATCCATTTCTTCTTACGTTGTCCTTGTTCCTTAAGAGAACAACTCAAAAGATGTCTCCCTGCCTTTGAAGGTCGGTTTATTAACAAACTATCTCTAGATCTTAATGAAGGACAGTTTGAAATTTTTTCTCAAGGTCTGTAATTTATTAAAATATGTCCAAAATATCATAATTTTCAGCATCACCTCGCTCAATTATATATCTTTAAAAACCAAATAAATCATTAAAGAGCTGTGGGAAGTGCTTGTAAACCCGTCGGGACACTGAACAGGTCTGCTGGCAGCGGGTAAATGCATGCATGACGCCAAGATAACTTCGTCGGGGTACTGAACACGCCCGCTGGCAGCGAAGCAATGCCGAGTATATGAAAATTTTCAGATATGGAATCTCTTGACCTTAAATGTCCTTTATTCTGATCTGGAACTTCTTGGCAGGATACAGATATTGGAGTGGGTTAAATGGCAACCCGTTCGAGGCTATGGACGCCTGTTGGCAATAGTGGCTCTGTCAACAGTATTGGAGATTTTAACCTTAATATCGTGACTCGCTTTTGTTAAGATTGTTATCAGTTTTTAAAATAACAAGCTGGAATTTTTATGATTGATGATGATGTTCAAACAATTTTCTAGTTGTTTTCGAGTTGGACTTTTTCTCATTATCCTAATCTGGACTTGTTCGTTTGGCAGAGATAACTGCTTCTACCAGTGTGTCGCCATTGTTGGCAGCTGTATTAATTCCTATCTTTTTCCTTACACGCTGCCTACACAAGGGTTTTGAACCCTCAATACTCGTCCCAACTTTTTAAAAATGACACCATTATCTTTCACTTTTGCATACTGGCTTTTCGTTTTCATTTTCATGACTGCAAGCATGAAAACCTACAGTTGGAATTCATGTTGATTGCATTAAAATGATCTTTTGGATTGTTATGAACCTATTTGTTTATGTGGTCATAACTCTTTGAATTCAAACACACCACTGGTCACATATTATCAAAACACCAAATATCTATGCTTTTGATTATTATTAATATGGTGTTGATTTACAAAAGCTTTGACGCAATGGTTTGATTGAATACATTAATTTTTGGGCCAAATCGTGGTTATATGATAATTCATTTGACATGTTGTTTAAAATTCTTTTTGATATGCACTATTGTGATTTGAATGTAACATTTTACCAAGGCGTCATCGATTGTACAGCCCGACATGATATTTTTTCATGGTCCTAATTTACTCTACCACCCTCGCACGCATAAGCATTAACGCTTTGTCTTGCATTTTGGGTTGCCTTTGCTTGTTTTGGGGAAGCTGCGGGAAAAATGGTTCTGTGTTTACCCTGTCAAACCCTATCGTCGATTACCCTGTTGATTTTGTGCTATTAGCTATGGCTCCTGTAGTGCGAATCGAGCCCAACGGTGTCCAAACTTTGTTGTTGTTTGATAACGCCTGAGAGGACCGAGAGAGGAATGGTTGGTTGGTTTTTATTGAGAATTTAAAGGGTTTCAACCTGGCAGTTGCTCAATAATTCGCACTTACATTCGATGGGTGAAGAGCCAAAATTGGGGACATCCAACTCGAAGTGAACGATGATTTCCTTAGCTCATCCACTGGTCTGCCGGTCGAGGGACAAAGATGGTTTAAAAATTTGAAGGTTGACAAAGTACCATGGCCACTGCTGTTTACCTCAAGGAAAATCAACAGTTGCGATAAAGGTATGCTAGTCACAGCTCTTAAGTCTAGGTGGCATGATTTGTTGGCTATTATCAAGCAGTTTGTTACATGTGAGGGTAGATACGGCCTATTTTTCCTATACCACCTACGACTGCTCATGAGTTTCATAGATTTTTCCTTAAATATGCCACATTTCCTCCTTCAGGGTTTATATAAAATGGCTAAATGTTTCAAGAGGGAGAAAGCCGACTCCAACCTCTTCCACCACTGTTTAATTAAAATTATTGTGATTTATCAGTTGAAGGTGAATGGCGATTGTTGGGACGCTTTCTTGTTGAGAAATGGTTTTCCCAGGCCTGAAATTGGACAAGCTGACAAAACTGTTGTTACAGAAACCCTTGTCGGGCCTGTCATTCTTCCTCCTATGCTCTTGCCCTCTCTTGAACGCTCGACGTACCCGAACCCTACCCAAACTGACACCCGACCTTATTCATGCCTAAAAGATGGCGGTAAGCCTGTTAAAAGGTCTGCAAGGAAAAAGGGTAAGGGTAACAACGATATCAATTACAAAAGTAAAAAGGCTGCGCGTTGGGTTTCACAGTGTGCTCGTAACAAACCAAAAGAAAACACAGACCAACAACCAATTCTGTTGAGTGAAGATTCCGATTCCGAAATCAAACGATTTCTGACCGAGGAGTATTCATACTCACATGGCCTTTGTTCAGTCAATCCCTATGACTATGTGAAGAACCTCCTGCCATGTCTTAAAGACGACCCTAACTACCCTGGGATCAAACTCGACAGAGGAACTGCTAGTCAATTAGGAAGCTCCTCACCTGTAATTACACAGCCTGATCAACCACAGTGCAATGAATGCAAGTCGTGGCTCGACCGATATTATACAGATGTCCCTTTGCTCCAATCCCAAATCAAGTCCTTGGAGGACCGAGTAAATGTGATAACCAAAGAAAACGATAGGTTGCTAGCTAATGATAAAAGGCAGAAGACCACAGGCTCTGTTGTTTTAAAAAATGTAGAGGCGGCCACTGTCATTGTTAATTCAAAAATAGCTTGATCAAATCAAATCCCTGAAACCGAGGTATGGTATTTCAAAAATGATTTTGTTTGTTTTGAATTAGCATACAGGATTTGTTTTCTCAATCGAATCTATTCCTGTTTTGATTTAATTAATAAAACACGATTCTGTTTATAATAATAACTAACTACGGAATCGTGAGATTTTGTAGCTAGTTATGAAAATTTGAATTGTTTTGATTTTACAACTAAAATACAATCTGAAAATCATGTATTCTTGTGCATTGACAGGTACACACGAATTTTAAAGGAGATTGGATCGACTGTGGCATCTTTGAACATGTTTTTTCTTTACATAGTTTTGGATTAGGTTGTTAGTTTTAGATAGAAATAGGAATTTGGGAGATTGTATTCCCATAATTTTTGCAACAGCTTTGATAATTTCCACAAGGAATGTTTTGATCCTATGGCGTTTATATATGTATTATTTTTGTAAACAAGGATCATCGTTGCTTGGGAGCAGAAACTATGGATTTTTTATTATCAGACTTGAATGAAAGTGGATGTTTGCACAACTTTAGCTCCAACATATCATATTTTTGTTCAAGTTTTGTTCATTTCAATTTGTAATCAAATTTTTGACTACTTTTGATATCATAATTTGTTACAGGTTGATGTGATGGGATTTAAATAGTGTCCATATTTTATGCCTCTCGTTTTATATACAACAATTGATCTGTTTACATTTCATGATTTGAAGGTTGATCTTCTCTATCCAATGAACAGTTATATACAAATTGTCATACTTAGATTTATCTTAATATGATCGTTTGTCAATTGATAAATTGTTGTTGCTACATATCTTATTTGTTTTGTCATTAGCATTCAAAGCGTTACTGCTGCTCGTTTGCGAGAAGCATTGGGAAAATTTGGTGTGGGTTGGCCTCATCAAACATCAAACGTTGATGCCACACACAGGACACATATGGATATGCAATTTCAGGTTAGTTTGCAAGTAGCATTCTATTAGTTAATTAATATAAGAATTTGTTGTAGTTTAGATACACAGTACAGATTGTTATTTTTATTTCTCAGATAGATAACTGCCATTTCATTTCATGTTGATAAAAGTTATAAAAAATAAAAAATACTAAACAATAGCTTTGCTGTCAATTCATATATGATTTTCGCAGGTTTTCGATAAAAAAATTGCATTTTGTGAATACTGTACATATAATAGAAATATAAATATATCAATACATTGTATATTTAATAGGTAGAACTATTATTCTTTTAGTTAGTAAAACTGTAAATACATTTTAGATTGTATATAGTTTGCAGCAGCTGTTTTTCACTTAGTTAGTTTCTTTAGTTTAGTTTTTTCACTTTCCTAGGACTTAGATCGGCCAACGGAGCCGCTAAACCCGTCGGAGTGGATTAATCCAAACGGATTGGGTTATTTAGACAACCTCGGACCGGATCCACTCCTTCAGTTGACGAGCGGTCAATTTCGCCCGTCAACACCATCTCATTAATTTTTCTTTTAGCTCCTATAGCTAGCTGGACCATCCAAAGTTTTCCAAGCTTGCTTCTTGGCAATTGAAATCTCTCCACCAACTACTTAGGATCTAGAGAACTATGACTAGCTCTCAAATCAATTAAAATAACAATGGTTTGGTTGTTTATCATACCTTCCACTTCAATCATATGTGAGTGAAATTCATCTTGCTTGTTATCCAATGCTACATAGATCCTAGGTACATTTTTTCCCATTTCCTCCACTATACTAGCTTGTTGTACATTGTGAACAATCCTCACTTTTTCACCTCTATGAGGGAAATATCAATACATATGATCTCCCCCATAACCCCAACAATGAAATGGTGGATACCTTAGTATTTTCCCCAATGTCTCGGTCATTCTGGATTCTTTATAAGTTAGCTATCCCTAGGAATTATTTCTGAAGAATGGTGGCTTAGTTCCCTTCTTCCTCTGTTCCATATTGTTGTTCTTCTTGTCTTCCCAAGATTTTTGGTAAGTTTCTCTTCCTTTAAGCTGATCATAAAGGAATTTATCCCTTCTTTTAGTTTCCTCTAGTGTCTTGGGTTCATCATACTATATCTTATCACTGATAGATGATGACATCCCACTCAAATACCTATGAATCTTAACTTTCTCATCCTTGATGAAAGAAACATACTTCAACAACTCTAAAAACCTCCTTTCATATTCATCTATGGTTATACTCCCAAGATTGAGTTCAAAGAACTCCTTCATTTTCTTGTCATAATATCGCTTATTCAAGTATTTCTTTTGAAAATATCTCTTGAATTCCCTCCAAGTAACCATCTTCTCATCAATGTGTTGCACCTGCACAAATTGATCCCACCACATTGATGATTTTCCTTTAAGCTGATAGATGGAAATTCTTCCTTCAGCTTGTGAAGAGTAATTATGAAATTTAAAAGACTTCATCATGCCTAGAAGCCATGTCTCTTCATCCTCATCCTTCTTATGCTGACTTCTTCTTATGCTTCTTGACAGGGGATGGACTTGAACTACTACATGCTCTCCTAGTTGAATGCCTTGGGGAGTGTTGGTGATGTCTTCCGAGACTTCTTGTTCTTATCCTCTCATCATGAGATCTGTGACCCATAGATTTTATTGACTTGGTGTCCTTATCCATCTTCTTCTCTATTTTGTCCAAGCTCTACATTAACTTTATGCTAAATCCTTCTTGCTGCTCCTTGGCTCTCATAAGCCTCTCATTATCAACTTTATAACTATGGACATCATTTTGCAGACTTTTTATGGTTTCTACTAAGTTCATGCTTTCCTCCTTTCCTACTCCCTGTTAATTTGCATCTGTACCTTCATTACTCAAAACTGACATACAACCCCCTAACTTATTCTTGATGGTTGTAAGTCCTCTATGTATCTTCCATTTTTTTTGATCTCTATGTTGATCCTATTTTGATAATTTTGCAAAAATGTGCATGCAACAAGATTTGTTAGAATAAATAATTTAACAAATTCATGAAAATTATGCACAATTTTGTTCCAATAATGCATCTGAATCCTTTCTTCTGATTCCTTGTGAAATTAACTGACCAGATCAATTTCCTAAGTGGTTATTTAGAATCTTCATTCCAAGACCCTTCCATGAACCTGCCATCAACACTTAGCCATTTTTCCATCTTCGTGGACTCCCAGACTTGTAGACTCATAATCTTGTATCCTTGTTTTCACAAGTCCGTCCGAGAAGTCCCAACACTTAGCCATTTTTCTGTCTTACGGACTCACAGACTCACAAACTCATAATCTTGTGTAAGTCTATCATGGAAATCCAAATACTTAGTCATTTTTCTATCTTTGCGGACTTGCAGAATCATAATATTGTGTAAGTCTGTCTGAAAATCTCAACACTTAGTCATTTTCCATCTTTGTGGAATTGTGGACTTGCAGACTCATAATCTTGTATAAGTCTGTCCAAGAAATCCCAACACTTAGTCATTTTTCCATCTTTGCGGACTCGTGGAATTGTGTACTTGCGGACTCATGGGATCATAGCCTCTTATAAGTCTGTCCGAGAAATCCCAACACTTAGTCATTTTTCCGTCTTTATGAACTCACAAACTTGCATACTCATAATATTGTGTAAGTTTGTTCGAGAAATCTCAACACTTAGTCATTTTTCCATCTTTGCAGACTCGCGGACTTGCAGACTCATAAACTTGCATAAGTCTATCTGAGAAATCCCAACACTTAGTTATTTTTCCATCTTTGTGGACTTGCGGAATCATAGTATTGTGTAAGTCTGTCTGAGAAATCCCAACACTTAGTAATTTTTTTGTCTTCTTATCACAATCTCGTGGGGCCAACTCTTAGACAAATTTTTAAGATCTTATCATAGTTTCGTGGGAATGACAGTTGGTATGCCACATGGCTCCACATCCCTGCCAACTGTAATCTCATCCAACATGTACCTGCATAGTCTGTAAATTTCACTTCCGCGTTCCACTAATTGGCCCATCTAGGCTCAGTGTTGAAAATTGGGTTCTAATACCACTTTGTAGCATACCCAACCACCTAGGTTGGGCCACGTCATGCAAAAATAACGTACCCAGCCACCTAGGCTGGGAACGTCACACAAAACGTATCCTTTGAACATCTTTGATACCATATTGTAGCATTCCCAACTACCTATTGGGTCATACCACTCATAATTTTCTCTCTCTAATACTGATTTAATTCATAAAATGCTCTACAATCACACAAATTTATACCCAATAATAACATAAAAGTACATGCAACTCACACATGAGAAAACCATGATATTAATTACATAAATAAAGCACAACACAAGAATTTAACACAAATTGATACTTATCTTTATAAAATAACACCAATTTCATGCATACCTTCCATGCTCCTCCCAACCTTAGACACACTGCTAATGTAATCTCAGGAACACTCACCCCTGAGCTGGGGCTCAAACTCCACGTGGGTAGGGGAATCTAACTTGGATTAAGGTCTCCTGAACAACACAATCTTAGACTCATGTGCCAAATCAAACTAACAACCTACAAACCCTCATTCCCCACATGCATGTCCCACCCCAGGAAGTGTGCCCCTTCTTTGCTCGACAGTCCCTCAGCTGCTACACTTCCCTTTCAGGGCTTCAACAACAGGCCGAATAGGAAGTCTCTGAGCCTGTATCTATAGTTTTACACCTTGGGATATAAATTCCCAACAATTCTCTCACCTGGAGATAATTCTCATAAGCCCGACAACTCGCCTCTTCAATCCTATGGGCCTGACAATCCGCTTCTTCAATCCATCTCCCGAACTAACCATGTCGAGGTAAAATTTTTGGTTATAGTATAGTACCACTCAGTATGAATCCCAATTGCGTGAGTGAAGGAATGATCATGATAGCCTCCCCGAAATGAATTAAGTCCAACTATATGTATGCATGTTCTTGACTTGACACTCGTCATGTTGAGAATTACCTTGGGCCCACTTGACCCTCATTTGTCTCCCCTCCTTAGAAATTAGGATACAATAAATATCCATGCATTTTCCTTTAATGAATATTAATATAGTATTCCTTTGGGCTTAAGCCCCCCTAGCTTAGCCCCCTTTTTCTAGACTCTTATCCCCCTTTCGCTACCTAGTGGAGTTTATCCCCCCATACTCTTTTACATGGTTGGTCTACAGAAGTGATGTGTTTTCATTAATATTTGCATTCGATTACATATTACAATGATGGCTCCTTGGCCATTTAGCATATGGCCCCCAACTTAATAACTACACATGCACCCTGACCCAAAACATCTTGGCTCACCAGCCTATATGTTCATTCATATTTATATGTACAATTAAGGTTTGGCCCAGGGGTATTACACCACCTAGCTTTAATCTTTCTGAGTGTCGCATTTGAAGGGAGATTTTCCTTCTTCCTTTTGTCTCATTCATGTTTGTTAGGGTTTTGATGAAATTCTTGACGTAGCTCTTACAAAATTCTTGATCATCTTGTAGAAATTGTTCTAGAGTACCACTCAAAAAAATAATCTTAGTGGTGAGAACAAATGATTTACTTAATAGCTTCGAAAGATCCATTATAAATTCATCCTTTCTTCAATGTTGGTGGTTTCTATCTCTTTTACTCCCCGCAAAAATCCTTATGAACTATTTTTTATAGAAATCACCCCTCCATTATGCTTTGGTTATTCTTTATGGGTTCTCATGGCTAAAAATTATGTAAATAATGGCCTAGATATCAATGTAGATTCCAATTTAGTGATCCTCATTTTCGACTTGGTGCTCTCATCTACTTTCTCTTGAACATAGTGCCTCAACATTCCACCAATAATGTCATATGTCCAAAGGGATCTTCCCATTCCAAATTCCTTAATTTCCAATGAGGTACACTTATTCTCTAAGAGATTCTTCCCTTTTACCCTCACACTCCCAATATACAATTTCTTAGCCTATGGATCAAACTTGGCATGGTACAATGTGATCGAGTTTTCTTCAAAGGCTAGAATTTATGATGGGAGAGTCATTCCTTCAACCAAAGTATTGCTTCCCTATTATGTAGCAACCCAAGCGGGTATCATATCAAATTCAATCTCCATGATATCATCCATGACTTCAACCATCTCAGGTTGAGATGCAAGATCATTTTTAGGTGGCCACTTCCTCTTAGGGACAACATATTGTCTCTCCATATTGACTTGAGGAAAGTTTTGGTTGTCTCCACCATCACTATCACTACTAATGCCTCTAGTGTCTTCCTTGAGGGAATTATGAATAGTAGGTTTCCCCGAATAAGAAGTGGTATTTCTCCCAAAATGAGACATGGAGTCATCTCTCCCATTGGTCGATGACCAAACTCTTTTCTTTACAATTATTGTCTAGTACTTAACACCATTGGGGTAGTTCTTTGGATTTATTTTCCTCTAAAACTAGTAGTAAAATTGATCAATTTATGCAAATGACTATGGGTTGTAAATTCATCACTATAAAAACCAATAATTCCTTGATCAACCTCAAGATATTCATTATCTCCACCAACCTCATCCTTTCATATATATATATATATATATATATATATATAAAGCCTCATCCTTTCATATATATATAAAAAGCCTCATCCTTTCATATATATAAAAAGAAGAAAAATAAAAACCATATTTGGAGATAAAAACTTTAAAAATCCCTTTTAAGGTGGTTGTAATCCTCAATAGCCTCAACTTACTTTAAATTAAAGTTTAATTAAAGTATTATAAACCTTGAGCCAACTCTATCATGTGAACCACACTTTTCACCATGAAATTTTATAAATGATTCCAAGTATTATTAATTACCTCAATACATCCAGCAAAATCTTTATTAGGCAGGGAAAATCTTTATTATGCACGGAAATATATTAGGAAAATATATTTAGGGTGTCTAACCTATCTTAGAAGTTTTAGTAAATTAAATTAGATTTATGTTTTGCAAAATAATTTGAAAAAAAAGAGGTGTTTACCCTATCTTAGAAGTTTTAGTAAATTAAATTAGATTTATGTTTTCAAGATAGTTTAGAAAAAAAGAAGTTAAAATCAATTAGAAAGTTTTTTGAAAATGTATAAAAAACAGATCTTTTATGGAAATTTTTCCACTTCTAAGAAAAAATTTTGCACAAACTTTTCTTTATAATTCATTCATAATAATTTAACTATGATACAACTATATTTATTTTCTTTATCAATTCATTCATAATAATACAACTATATTATGAAACAACTATATTTATTACATTGGACTCACAAATTCCAATGAACTTAAAGCTATTAAGAAGGCTAATAAATTGATATAAAAAAAATCAATAGGTATCTAGGAACCTCCAATACCATGAACAATAATTGGGTGCCTAATAAGCATGGAAATATGTTTGAAATTTTTACTTTATCGCATCGAAGATATGTTTTAACCTTTAGATTTACCATGCTTAATAGATCAACATAAAAAGTATTTGAATTATATAATTATAAAAAAAAAACAAATTATTTTTTCATCTTAAGTTTATATATATATATGATTAAAAATATGAGTGGGCCTAATGGTTAAGAACATGTGTTTCTTCTTAGGAGGTCACACGTTTAAATCCAGAGGGGGTAGGGTATGTATACCTTCGTAAACTTTACTAGTCAAATCCCCTGGGCGGAGGTCTCATACACCAATTTGGTGTGCTGGCTTGGCCATAACCTTAAAAATAAATTATTATATATTTTTTATAAATTTGTAAATGCTTAAATAATAATTTAAAAATAAACCATCAAACATCATCTTAGTTAAAGAAAAAAAATCACCAATAATAATTTAAACATCATCTTAATTAAAGAAAAAAAATCACCCATAATAATTTAAAGATAGACAATCAAACATCATCTTAGTCAAAGAAAAAAATCACCAACATTAAGATATTGTAATAATTATTATTGATCATATCTCTTGTATGTTGCCTCATCCATATAAGATGTTGATAAATCACATGGAAGCCAGTTTTATAGGGTAAGGATGATTCAAGAAGACACTTGCGTTCTATAGGGTAAGGATGATTTTTCAATAAGAAGCAGAGGCAGAAGTAAGTCTTTCCGGGATTAGGAATGATAATATCATTTTTTTTTTAAACCTTGAATTTAAGAGGAATTAAAAAATGATTATCTGAATATTAAATATTAAAGTGGAGAAATAAAATCCAATGTGACATTGGAGACAAACTCAAAAAAAATTAAATATATTTCACATTTATTTATAAAATATCTTTATATCATATCAAACATAGTGGAAATAAAGTTGCAGGCCATTATAAAATATCTTTATATCATATCAAACATAGTGCAAATAAAGTTGCAGGCCATCGAAATTAAACATCATAATATATATGCAAGGGTGAAGGCTAGGGAAGTGATACTAATTGATATACCTCATAATATCAATTTTATTTCAATGTTTTTAATCTTATACTTAAGTGTTGCAATAACAAGAACAAATAAACACTGATTTTGTATTTGATTATTTTAATGTTTTTAATTTAGTTAGTCTAAGCATGTTACATGGTCTCTACATTCTTCATATAGGTCATATTTACAATACATGAAAAATAGTTTTTGTCTTTATGATATAATGAGTTTTTTTTTGTTCAAGTGAAAATTGGTTCAAAATTATATTAATATATAATTTTTTTTACTTACTATCATTCATAGAGTTTATGTATACATGTATACATCACATAATCATAGACACTCATTATGTCATAAATTTAACGTGGTGTAAATATGTTGTCTAATTGAAGTGAAATATATTATACAATTTAGGTGGGGTGATCTATCAATTTAAATAGAATAAATTTATACATTAACATAAACCCATCTAAATTTAGATCATTAGATGCATATTAGACTAGGAGTTAATTGGTTATGTGCTAGTTGTAGTACTTATATGACCATGAACACTTATATAAAGAAAAACAATAATATAAAGTTTTGTAAAATTGTAATTGTAATGTTTGTCACTATTCATTATAAGGAAATCACACGAGTTTCATTGAATGAATGCATGACATAACATGTTCATTAATAAGATGTTATAGAATACCCCTAATTTCACTAAATGTTGAAAAATACCTCTCCAAATCATTTTTTTGAGCCCCCCTCCCAATACATATTTCCAATTAAAAATCCCCCCTATTTTTACTAAATATCTTATGTATCCATTTTTTTTGTGTAATTTTAATATCTTTTTATTTATTTATACCCCTAGTACAAAGATAGGACATAACCCTTACAAGCCTAAAAATAACAAATTTACAACCCAAAAATAAGCAGACAAGTGCTCTAATTACATCCCAATGTTGGGATATGCCACAATAGTAAGATATCCTTGGGTTCAAGAGTTTGGTGTTTTACTACTTTCACACATCTCTTCACTCTAATACATGGTCATGCATTCATTGAGAAGGGGAATGTGTACATGGATATATATTTTTATACCTAGAAAGACGATCCCCCTCAAGTCATAACTCTTCATCATTTAGATATTTGATCTTGTGGATATTTTAAGTAAGAATCATCTATCTATCTATCTATAAATATTGTATTTGCAGTAATATTTAGGTGAGTGATCTACCCAATAACATGTTCATGTTTTCCTATCATTTAGACTCGAAGGAACTCTCATTAGGAGAGATGTGGGAGATTGTGATCCTAGTGGTCAATTCAACCTAGGGGCATACCTACTATCATTTGGGTAGGAATGAGTCTTTTCTTCCTTATACTCTATCATTGTATTATGTTTTTTCATATATTAATATAAGAACATTTTTTTCAAAACAAAAAAAAGGCTATCATGTTGTAAGAGGGGAATATGATCTCGTGGGATGAGCTTCACTAGAATAAAACTAGAAATATCATGATCTTAGTTGGTGCTAGAAAAATTTAAGGTATACTTTTAAAACATAACATATGCTAGTTAATCCTCAATTTCACTATACAATTTTTCCACATACCTACAATTTGTTGTTGAAAAGAGTCAATTAGACTTTGTAGCTTAATATTTAGTACAAAGTTGATTTTTTCTTACATGTTGAAGTAAAATATCTTACAATGGATGTTGGCGTGCAATGGGTAGACCTGGGGTTCAACACATTAATTCACCAACAAAACCTTAAGATACCATCCCTTTCGGCATTACCCGCAAGTACGTGAAGTCTCACCCAAGGTATCTATGGGGACTGCAGGAACCAGGTTTCCACAGTCATGAAGGGATGTGAGGCATTCATTCTTGCCATTCTACTTAACATTCATTCATTATATCTTATATTGTGTGCGCAGAATTATCAAAATAGATAACATGCTTATATTGACCAAACAATCATTATATGTGCGTAATAAACCAAACAGTAAACAAACACATCACAACATAACACATAGACACCATATTTAACATGGTTCACCCAATATGGGCTACGTCTATAATGATTGGCTTCTTATATTATCATTCTGAATCATCTTCTTATAAAAGGTGTGCAATGCGCTCATACATGATAACTCACTTATACCCCAAAATGCCCTAACCGTTTGGACATATAGTGCACACTTAGCTCTCAACTCATACTCAACTTCATATATGAACTTACTTACTCTTTCTCAACTCACTTATGCATATATTACTACATTCTACCCAAAAAACCTTACATATTTGTACATTTACATTAGGGCTTAGCCCGATATAAAGGACCAAAAAATCTTAAATAACTTCCTTCTTTCGCACGTGCTGCTCCTGAAAATGCACTAACTGCCTTTTGTGCATGTTGCGCACAATCCAAAACTGGTCCCAAAATACCTGCTCCAACAGGCCTTCAACACTCATCTATGGCTCGTCCCAAGCCACCTAGATTTGCTATTGCGCACCCTTCAGTGTCGCAACAAGATTTTCAAATATCTCCTTTGCTGTAGTGATCTTTTCCTTTTCTATTTCTTGCCGTGCCAATATCTCTTCTGGAGTCTGTGTGTTGATGGGAGTCTTCAACTTCTCTTTGATTTCTTGTACTACTTACTTTACTTTCCCTTGTGTTGTTGCAAGTTTTGTTACTCCGAAGTCTTCCTCTTATAATGGCTCAATACTCTGTGCAAGATTTTGTTGTTCTGCTCTGATTTGATTGGTCTCTTCGCTCAACTATATGTTTTCAATAAGTGCATTCATCCTTTCTGGAGGTGGTAGAGTGTTCATCATATCTTTAATATTTTGTGCCTTCTCTTGAATAATTTGTAGCCTTTGTTCCAACACCTTTATCTATGTCTTCTCTAGAAATTATGTCCATACTTGTGTGCTTTCTTCATACAACTTCGCAACCTCTTCATTCAAAGTCTTAATTATTTCCACAATCGTCATAACTATCTTCTCCCTCTGCTCTCTTTCTTCTAGCAGAGTGTCTGGTGTTGTGCTCACTTCTAGATCAACAATATTACCGTGGAAGCCCTGAATGGATTCATTGATCTTCACTACTTATTCTTCTAATGGAGTATCTACTTCCATTGGTATCTCTATAAAATTTTTGTACACTTACTGCACTACGTTTTTCAACCTTCCTGCTCTTTGTTCAGCCTTGTCCTGCTCCATCATAAGCTTGTTGTACTCTCTTTGTAAGAATTCATTATCTGCAACCACTTTATCTAACTCCATGGACATAGAATCTGCACACAATTGAATTTCACGTGTTACACATGATTTCAAACTGTGTAAAGCCTCTGTTGGAAGTTGTGACAACACTAAGTCAATGTGACTTAATGCATGTGTGCGTTCTTTCATCTCTATCGTTGGGAACTGTAATTCTCCTGCCGATAAATTCATTACTCTACACTCTCTTGATGTTGAAGGTGGTTGTGATCCTATGGTCTTTGTTTTACTCTCATTATGTTCTTCTTTGCCCATTGTGACTAGTGATATCCTAGCTTCCCCTAGAATCTGGCGCAGTTTGGCAATCTGTGCTTGCACATTCTTTTCCATATCCTCCTGTTTCTGTGCATCTTGCAGAAATGATTCTTCTGTGACTTCCTTGACTTGATCACCAATTTTGTCTAAGTCATCCTATGTTAACTCTTGAATAGTCGTTTCCTTTGTTTCCTTTCTCTTCTTACACTTGGGCGTTGATTGTTCCTTCGGATGTTCCTTCCTCTTTTCTCCAACTGGCGATAGAATTTCATGAACGTCACCTTCACCATTTTCTTTGTCTCCTTGTTCCTCTTCTACTTATTCCCAATCCTTCTTTGGTTCTGTCTCCTTCTCTGGTTCTACCTCCTTCTCTGGTTGTGTCTCATGTCACATTGTTTCCATCATTGGAGTTCTCCAGTCTTCATGTCAGTCATTTACCATATGGACAATGTCTTTCTTTGTCAGCCTGTAGCACGTTGGTAGCCATTGTTGATACATATATCCTTTTTCCTGCACATACATATGATGTGCCCCTGCCTTAAAGCATGCAGTATATTTATATGCTTCCACTAACTGCGGTCAAATGTGCAACACATCCTCGATGCATTATCGAATAATCTCTTTGTATATATAAAATGTTATATTATTGTCTAGCTATATGTTCTTATGCGGAATATGCCATAAAGACATATATCTTGCTGCCAAGAATGGTTTCAAAATTCCTTCTATGAAATGCATCTCTTTTGGCTCCCTCCAAGCTGTCAATACAATAAAAATTAACAACCACACGAAATGTAACTTTTTTCCCTTCTCTTGTGCCTCCCTGTAGTCCATCAAAAATTGTTTTACCAGAAATTTTGATGAGTTCATCATTACTCTTGTGACACACTTCTCTGATCTTTCTATGGCTCCCATTGGTACCTGATCCTTGCAAAATTTTCTCAGTAATTTACATGCCACCACCTATGTTCTAAACCTTATGGTTTCATCATTGATGCTAGCTACATCCTTACCCACTAGTGAATTCCTTGATTTGTCACATCAACTCCTGTTCTTTCTCCTCTATGAGTAACTACTGCTATCCTAGGTTGATCATTGTGCTCTTCTACTACTATCATCTGCACATTCTGGTTCCTTTTCTCCTACCAATTCGCAATCAATTGCGAGAAATATTCTGTCGTATGGTCCAACTGTCTACAATATGTACATGTCATGAAGGGATTAAGACAATCTCGCACTAATTGCTAGGTTGATTACAATTATAACATATAATTGGTCCTCTTCCTCTGTCGAATCCTCCTCTTCCTCCTTGATTATAACCTCTTGGGGTGTTATACTATGACACTCCTCCTTTTGTTCCTTCTTCCCCTTGGACTCTTTATGCATCCACAATGCACTCTCTCATTAGATCTAGTGCATGAAAATCCTTCTCATCATGTCCCACAGACTTACAAAAATTACAATATA
>ML811825.1:16854-38701 GCA_009831015.1 Picea engelmannii
ATAATTAAAAATAAAAAAATAAAATATAGTTTATATATTATATAAACTTTATATAGTTTATATAATATATATAAAGTTTATATAATATATATTATATAAAGTTTATATAATATATATTATATAAAGTTTATATAATATATATAAACTTTATATATTATATACAACGTGAGTGGACCTAATGGTTAAGAACATGTGTTTCTTCCTAAGAGGTCACAAGTTCAAATCCAGAGGGGGGTAGGGTATGTATACCTCCGTAGACTTTACCAGTTAAATCATTGGGTGAAGGGGGTCCCTTGTCCCACAAACAAGGGGGTCTCATACACCAGTTTGGTGTCTGGCTTGGCCGTGACCTTAAAAATAGATTATTATTATTATTATTATTATTATTATTATTATATAAAGTTTATATAATATATATTATATTAACTTTATATGGGTTCCACTCATCTCTACTTCTTGGGGTTTCTTGGGATGGCGGTGCTAGATTTGGCGGTTTGATAATTACAATAGCTAATCTTCAGACTGATGGCAGTTTCCAGGATAGTCTTCTTGGGGGGTCCCCATTTTCGGTAAAAATAGTATCATCTCCATGTTTTATCTGAGAAGTATGATGATTTCCTTTAATATAACATTAACCTTTGATTTGGTTGAGATCTGGAGGCAGGGACCCACAATAAGTGACTTGATTGTTAGTTCAGAGTTGACAGTTTTTAGATAAGGTGGCATTTTTCTAGGTATGGCACATGAGATCGACACCTTGATGGGTGCTCCAGATGAGGAGGAATGGAACTGGGAGGGTCTGTTCAACACCATGGATGAACTGTGTAAACTTAAGACTAGCGAGAGGCAGTTATTAGACCCGTTATTACCCTCGATATTTTTTTCTCCCAGAGTTAACTACTTAGTGTTGTCCAAATGTTTCACCTACAGGACTAGTTGGTAACAACAATGAGGATTCTTCAAAATAGGTTGTCGTTGGCCCAAATGATAAACAACACCAGTCACTAGAAGGTGTGGGTTTTGACACTGGTCTTTTGAAGCTTGATTCTAGTAACAAAAGGGTGAATATTGGGTCTTCGACATAACCTTTCTCGTCGAGCTCTCTATGCAGGAATGAAATACATAAGACTTCCCATCATAGATCTACAACAAGAGCTTGGAAGCCCAAGAAGTCATGTCATTGCCTAGTCATAGGGATGGACGTTGGTCTAGAAGAAACATGACATCTCTCACTGTGTGCTTTAGTAGGTAGATTTGCGTACAAATCTAAGTGTATCCTTCCTTTTACAGAGTGGATGAAGGAGGTTTGGAATCCTCTTATAGGATATGTGCCGACTTACCTGGCACTTCCTTACGACTGGTTTGGCTTGTTATTTAAGATTCCATAGGATGCAGAGACTATCTTGAATTGTTTTTGGGATTATAAAGGGGGAAGTCTAATGTTGAAACGTTGGCGAACTGGGTTCGACCCAAAAATTGAGTACTTCAACTTTAGGCATGTTTGAGTTCTTTTAGCAGGTTTTCCATTAAACCTATGGAACATAACTTCTCTGATGGCTATAGGAAACCTCCTAGGTCATTTCCTGAAGATTGATGAGGTTGGTTTACACTCAACAAACAAGCGCATGGAACGAGTTTTAGTTGAAGTGGGTTTACATGTCGACTTGATGGACACTATTGAATTAGAATGGCATGGGAATGTTATGGTGAAATGATTAGATTATATTGGTCTACCATTTAGATGCACTTCTTGTAGAATAACAGGTCACTTAAGAAAATATTTCCAAGTAGGGTGTGGGATTTCTGATGTGGAGGAAAATCTGGTCATTGGTTCAATGGATATGCCTTACATTGAGGAGGAACAGGAGGATCCAGGAGCGATGGGTGGATTTGAGGACATATGCACATAATATAATCTGGAAGGAGACTCAGACTCCCTGTCAGGTAAGTTGAAATCCTACTGTCCACTTTTATTTTCTAAGCTTTCACTATGGGAACAAGACTATTTGGTGAAATCAGCTATGATACACAGTGATTCATGGGTTACCTTTGAGAATATGGGGAATGTGGTGGATATGGTGTCTCATACTATTGGTGAAGTCAGGACCCCCATGCCTCAAAATTCTTTTGCACCTAATGCTTCTGCCCCCATTACATCTCCAGTCCCTCCCATCTAGGATTTGAATATACAGTCCTCACCCCCTGCACTACTCCCTGTTTTGGAAACATCCTTGGTTTTGGTGCCTCGTGATACTCTCCACACTAAGGAACCGACTTTGGATTTGGTGGTTGAATCCCTCATTTCGTCACTGAGGGAGACGAACAACCCCATACCTTTATAGACCTACTAGGGATCATAAATTTTTTTAAATCAGGATTGTGACATAAGCCGTGAACTGAACTCTAGGAGGGAGGACTAGGGGAGAAAACTAGCTTGGTCGATGGGTTTGGGTTCAGAAGCATATCCTATCAAAACTAGGAGTGTTTGGAAGAAACAAGAAGTTCTTATGTCGACTTACGAACAACCTTCTACTTCAACTTGGGATTTGGGGGTGCTTAGAGGCATGAAATCCTTGGCCAGGGCTAAATCATGATCCTCCTCACCCTGAATATCAGAGGGGTGGGAGGCCCCCCTAAAACTTCCCTCCATGCGCAGGTTGCTATCCTCTACAAAACCAGATATAATTTTCCTACTAGAGACCCTTGTTGATGAAGAAAAGGCCAGGAATTTTATGCTCTCTTTATGTCCTACTTGGATGTTTAGTGCAGTGAGCTCTGTGGGGAATTCAAGAGGACTTATGGTGGCATGGAATCCAAACATTCTTGATCTTTTACCTTTTCTGCATGTAGGTGGTATTTTATTGGCAGGTGTCCATTTACCGGATAAAAGAAGGATAAACTTGATTAATGTTTATGGACCATGTTTAGGTCATGAACAATTTTGGGAGATTCTGGAAGCTAAGGGACTGCTGAACTAGATTAATCTTATACTAGTGGGTGATTTAAACTTGCCTACAAGCATAGATCAAATTTGGAGGGAGTCGGCCTTGATCGATCCATAGGCGACTTTTTTCAGAGATATTTTTACTACACATCATTTAGTGGATGTTAAGCCTTCAAAGGTAGTGCCAACTTGGTGAAATGGAATATTTAGGATTGATGGCATACAAAAAATATTGGACAGGGTTTACGCATCAACAATGCTACTTAATGAATCTACCTATTTTAGATCTTGGGTGGAGCTCCCTTTCATATCTGATCATGCCCCAGTGATATTTCAACTAGATTATGACATCAAGTCTATCTCCTTTCCTTTTAAATTTAATCTGACGTTGTTACATGAGGAGTCCTTTGATAAACTTGTCTGGGAAGAGTGGAGCACTCTGCAAGATTCATTGGGAGAAGGAGCACGGTTAAGATTGGTGGGGAAGCTTTGTAGACTAAAAGCAAGAGTTAAAAAAGTGGACTGCGGTTAAAAAAAAAATGATCTACAGACACTTGAGAATATCGAAGAGGAGATTGTCTTTCTCACAAAAGAGAGTCTGGAACATCACTCGATTATAGAACCTAATCCACACTTGTTATCTCTTGAGACTGAAAGGAAAAGAATGCTCAGGCCGAAGAGGAGTTATGGCATCAAAAGAGTAGGGCAACTTGGATTCTTTTAGGGGACAAGAACACCAAATACTTCCATCGGTTTTCTAGTTTTACGAGGAACAAAAAACAACTTTGGGGAGTTAAGGATGAGACAACACAAGTCCATTCAGGGCAGGAAGCTATAAAGTCAGCAACGCTGAGACACTTCAGCTCCTTTTATAAAGAAACAAATAATTCGATAGTGTATCAGATAGCATTGGTTCGTCTATATCCAAGTTTGACCATAGAGGAGGAGGTTCAATTATTAGAAAAATTGTGCTCGAAGGAAGAAGTCTTAGAGGTTCTGAGGGGCTTCACCAAGGTTCATAGTATTGGTCTTGACGGGTGGACAATGGAGTTCTTCCTGCACTTTTTTGATTTGATTGTTGGGGACTTAGTGGAGGTGGTTGAAGTTACTCATTTATCTGGTTTGGTGAACAGATCCATTAATTTGACTTTTATAGCACTCATTCCCAAGGTTAATGGGTCAACTTCCTTTGGTGACTTTCGGTCGATCACCCTATGCAACCTCTGTTATAATATTATAACAAATATTGTTGCCAAGCGCATCAGACCTATCTTGTCGCGCACTATCTCTAAGGAACAATTTGGTTTTTTAAAAGGTAGGCAAATTATTGATGCTATAGGAACTGCTCAGGAGTGTATTCATAGCATCAAGGGGAAAAAATTGCAAGCTATGGTCCTCAATATTGATTTAAAGAAAGATTATGACTACATAAATTGGGATTACCTTAGATTAGTTCTTCTACAATGTGGTTTCGGGTTGCAGATGACCAAATGGATTATGGGATGTATTACCACAACTACCTATGCAATTCTTATTAATGGCAAACCAACTGACTTTTTTAATAGCGGCAGAGGTCTCAGACAAGGGTGTTCACTGTCACCTTTACACTTTACACTAGTTATGGAAGGCATGAGCTTAGCTATAAAAAAAAATTCAAGGTGAATGTTTGGTAATGGGTATCAATGTTACTAGACTCATTTGGATCATACTCCCTTTTGATGATGATAGTCTCATTATGACCAAATCATCTATCACAGAATGGTTGGAGATTAATTTTTTTTTGGATATTTCTGTCGTGCAACTGGACTACTGATAAATACTCAGAAATTATCCTTCTATCAGTTTGGTGTACATCAATTGTTTTTGGATTCCACAAAAATAGTTTTCAATTATAGTATTAATAATCTTGTTAATGGTTTTAAGTATCTTGGTTATATTATGAAAGTTTACAGGTTTAAAGCAGAGGATTGGAACTCGTTTTTAACCAAATATGAAAATAGAATCAATCATTGGTGTAATAGATGGTTTCCTTTGGGTGGCCGACTTGTCCTAGACAAGGCAGTCTTAGAAATTCAGTCGGTATATTGGTTGGCATTGGTAAATATACCTTCTATGGTACAACTTTCTATGGAATGGGAAAAGAAAAAGAAAGGGCTTCAATCTGTGCAATTGGCAGCTTATATCTCGCCCAAAGAGGTATGGGGGTTGGGGGATAAGGAATTAATTTAGTTTCAGTCGTGCCATGGTGGCGAATACCCTTTGGAGGGATCTGATGGTGGATGGTATTTGGCATCGAGTTATAAAAGCAAAATATCTTCCCTTTGTCTCCGTTGAGCGTTGGCTTCAGATAGTCCCTGTCATTGGAACCTTAGGATCCCAGACTTGGAAGTATATACAAAAATCCTTACACATCTTGTTGCATTGGCTCACTTGGTATCCGGGTTTGGGTACCTCGATAGTTATTGGAAAATATCAGATTCTAGGGTTGGGAGATGCGGCTCTTTTTTCAGAAGAGTTGATAGAGATATTAAATCAGTGAGGTGTATATTTTTTATATCAGGCTTGCAGAGCGCCTCGCCAGGGCTTGATCGAGCTCAATTGAACCACCAGTGGTGACTTGAATTTAGGAGGAGCACTAGAAGTTGAATGGCAGGCATTTCGAAGTGCACTCATTATATGTGGAATCCAATTACTAAAGAGGCTGGATGAATTGAAATGGTTAGGAGGTTACTGCTCGGGTAGGATCATAGTTAAAAATGTCTAGGAGGCTATTGAAAAAAAGAAACATGTCTATTCGATTAGTGGGTGGAGAAAAACACTCTGGTCTTGGGACTGCCCTTTAAAAATAAAACTATTTACTTGGTTGATGGCGGAAAACAAACTACTTTCGTGGGATAACCTTCAGTGAAGAGGATTTGTGGGCCTGAGTTGTTGTTCTTTATGCAAGGAAGACTTGGAAACTACATTCCACTTATTTGTTGGATGGCCATTTATGCATGCAGTTTGGGAAAGAGCAAAATTTTCCTTAAGTTTTTTGGGAGGGTGGTCGAGTACTTCCATCCTAGAGTGTTTCAAAAACTGTAATTTAATAAACGCAAGATTTTCCTCCCTTCCGGCCTTCATCTGTTGGAACATCTGGTTAGAAAGGAATCGTGCTATATTTGAGGAAGGGTTGTCATATATCCATAAGGTGGCCTACGAGTCTATTTATGTCATGGGAGATTTTAAGATTTCTACAAAAATAAAGAAGTCGAGGAGGTGGCCAATGAGGCCTATGGTAAGGGATTTTTTTGGATGGTTTGATGGGACAATTGTGGCAACATGTCTTAATAGTGGAGTAGGAGGGCTTATCTGGATCAATAAGAACAAAATCTATAAATGGTATTTTAATTGCGGTCCAGAGACAAACAACAAAGCAGAGTTGCTCAGAGCTTGGGCTCTTCTCACACTTGCTATCCATCTTGACATTTCAGAGATTTTCGTTCAAGACGACTCAAATATTGTCATTGACTAGCTACGACTCAAATATTTATATTTTGAATATGAATATAAAGTAAAAAAAATTATGAAAAAAAATATAAACTTTATATATAGTTTATATATATTATATAAACATTATATAGTTTATATAAACTATATATAAAGTTTATATAATATATATTATATAAACTATATATAAAGTTTATATAATATATATTATATAAATTATATATAAAGTTTATATAATATATAAATTAGATATATAGTTTATATAATATATAAACTATATATATTTTAACTATATATATTATATATACTTTATATAATATATAAACTATATATATATAATTTATATAATATATATAAATTGTATATGTAACATCTTGTTTTTGCATGTATTTGATGTGACTTATTCTTTGAGGACACTTGCATGTAAGTGATTCGATTCATTATATGATTTTTGGCTTTGCTTATGGGTTCTGATGATGTTATATTATGTTATTGATGTGTAGACAAGTGTTGTTGACTGGTTTCTCCTAAGTGTGCAGGACTCTAGACAGATTGAGGATGTCGATGGCATCGATGGGCCTCCTTGGGCTTTGGATCGAATCAGGGAGTGAACTGTTTATGGTTTCTATATTTTGTTATTGCATATGTGACATATGGCTAATATTATGATGTTGTTTATGGATCACTGATATGTTTTCATTGATGGATGCAGGTTGACGATAGCTTGCTAACCAGATGCACATTTGGAGTAAAGGGGTCACGCATGACAACTAGAGATATTGAGGGAGAGGTGTGGCAGCAGCTCTGGCACAACCTACTAGCACTCTCATCATGACTCGAACTATAGGTTAATGATTACCTAGTTTGAGAGATCCACGATGTCATGGGGGAAAGCCATGACATTCTCTCACGATGATTATAAGGGGCGCGCAATAAAACAGGGTCCTTATTCCTTAGAGGCCCTTAGTCTTCCACAAGGTCACTTGACGGAGTATTGACTCTAGGGGTTTGACTTCTACCAAAATCAGTCAAAAGGCGAGTGGCACCCTTGGAGCACGTAGTGCGTCTTGAAGTGAACGTTGCGCAAATAAAACAGGAATGCAAGCGAGTGGCACCCTTGGAGCACGTGGTGCATCTTGAAGGGCACATCGTGATTTTAACTTGGGCAAGTTAATAAACTTAGTACCTAGAAAACTATGCCTCCTTAGGACCTGGTTGACCTTAAAATGAATGATGGTATGAGTAAAGTTTAATAACTAATTTTTTCCCTTAAAAACCATCACCAAGCCTAGTGAATTTAAAACCTAGGTCTAAGTAGAACACGTGAACAAAAAAGAAAAAAACTAAATGGACATGTAACAAGAAGGGGGTAAAGAAAATTCAAATATTAATAATTAAAGTAAAATTTTAATGAAGGATTAAATTATTAAAAGGGTAAATTGTTGTCTATGTCTAAACTTGCTAATTTTGAACTTAGATAAAAAGGAGAACTCAAAGAAAAGGGGAAACTTAAAGAAAAAGAGGAATGTCTAACTTAGTATGAAATCTAGCCTTTGGAAATTTTTATTTGTGAACCCAACTAGGCTTTAAGTAAGGCATCAGTCATTTAAGAAATGTAAAGGAATAAAGGGACACCCAAGAGCATTTTAGGAACATTTTTAGGTGGGTGAGGGAAATAGACAAAATTTAATTAATTAATTAATTAATTTTTGGTGCAACAAAGGCATCGGGTGACAGACATGTGTACGGGGGAGGTTTATCCTAATTAAATTTAATAAAAAGAATCTAATGAGGGTTTGGGAAACTAATCGCTAAGAAAACTCTATAAAAATAAGGGTGGAGGAGGAGTATGGATCATGTCTGGTAGGCATAAGGTTATGTTGCTGATATTTTTCTTGACTGATTTTACCTTGTGGGAGTTGGGATGCCCAACTCGAAGGGGGTGGTAGATCGACCTTGCGAGGCGAGCTGGGAGCTAGATTTTTCTTTGATTTTTGTGTGCATGGCCGCTTGTGGCTCGAGGGGATCAGGGGGAAGAAGAGTACCCCTAGCATTGGCTGGGAGGTACCGTTCAAGTCTCAGTGGTTAGAAATCAGGAGCTGGACAGAGCGCAAGCACGGGACACCCACTTTGGATTCTTCACCTCGGTTACGGTATACCCTTTAAATTACAATTGTAAATTTGTTAGAAAATGTACATAGATTTATTGTTGTTGGATTGTAATGGATGTATGATGTTGTGGGGAAGATTCTCTCTCTAAGTTTTGTTGGAAACTTGTATATGTTTTCATTACCCTAGCCTTCAACGTTAACTGGGAGATACCTGGGGTTTTGTTGTTTTAATTTGCTTTTTTACCCCGTAAACAATTTGCGTTGGGTTTCCAGCGATATCACTTCTCTAGGAAATGTGAAACCTCTCCCTCCCTCAACACTCAGCGTGTGTTCATTGTGATTTTCCTTGTATCTTTTCCTTCTTGGCGTGGTTAAACCCATGCATTTCATCAGAAAAAAAAAATCGCCCAACATCAGAGCATGATGCTTCGACGATTGCATTATGTTATTTGCCTTCTCGATGAGGTTAAACCCTGTGTTGAGTAAAGCACCCAACATTGGATCTCGTTGCCTCTACATTTTCCTTTCCTTTGATCTTGGTGTGTTATGGGAATTTTAAAAAGGGGTTTGTTTAGATGCCTGGCATTTTGTCTTTCTATTGTCCCTAACTAAGAAAGAATGTTGAGTTTTTCCCAACACCTCATTTTTCTTTTCCTCAGCAATTTAGGGTGTTGATCTCAGCTTATTGCTTGGTTTCTTCCCACAATATAAATACCTCTGCATATTTTTATATGCCCAACACATTACCTTTCTCTTGGAATTTTTAGAAGTTGCTCAGTGATCTGCATCTCATCTCTTCCTTTCCTTAAATTGTTCCCAAAACATTTCACCTCTGCTCTGCATTTTGTATGATTAATTTCATGGGTTTTTTTATCTGTGTTGGGAGATCTAGTGAGCTTCCCCCATCCTCTCTCTCACCCAACAAATGGCATATGCTACCTCTTCATTGCTTTCTCTGCATTTTCATTTTCCCTCGGGCTCTACGTTTTTCTTCGATCTGCAAGCATTTCTTCCTCTTCAGTGGAAGGCGAATGCCCTACACCGGAAGCTTTCACCACAGTCTAATTCAAAACCTTAGCATTTAGGCACTTGCTTGGAGCCCGATTTTGAACCCTCCCACATCATGTGATCTAGATTCTTCAATTCATGCTAAGAACCAGCTTTGCTGAAGCAAAAATGACAGGAGTGAGGTCTCATGGGAAATGAGACGTGGGGCATTGATTTTTTTGTTGAGTTGGATCACTTCTAGGTTGTGTTTTAGTGGGAGAAGGCATCTCTGCACTCTATGCCTTCTCTCCTTGTCCAACAAATTTTCCTTTGCCTTAACCCTATGGGTATCACTCCACCTATGCCCAATGATCTGCTCCCTTCCTCTGTGATTGGGAAAGAGAGCATTTCCTTGCTTGGGAGAGGGCCTCTCTACGTCAATTCCTTCCCTCCTGGCTTAGGCATATAACTGTACAGAGAACCCTTGCTTTTTGTCCTCCAGCCCCCTTCTAATTCTGAGTGATGGTTTTGGGCTCCAGGTTCCTTAGCTGGTTGTTGCGACGGTTTTTGGTGAGGACTATCCAGTTTTGGACTGTTGCCACCTACCCTTGCCCCTGCGCCTAAAGTTGAGATGTAGAACCTTGCAGGGTCAACCTCTACCATGGTGATAGCGCGTTCTACCTTCATAGGCGCAAGATGGATCCAACAAATCATCCTTGTAAACAAAAATGACTTTAAGGGAGTTAGCTCTAGTTTTGTAAATGCATGTGCAAAGTTTTGGTCCCACAAATTAATACCAACAATTTAATTTTGACTCGTTGTCCACTTCTAATCCGCCTTAGTAGTTTTTGATTAACTTTTTAAATTTCTTGTTAGAAATTAGTGGTAATAGAATACCAAGTGCACCTTGGGCATTTAGTATTCTTAAGGAAATGCACAATTTGTGCCACATCAAATAAGATAGAAAATAATCATCTTGTATGCCTTATGGCTTCATTGCACCATAATCCCTTTTTAGGACAGTTCATTTTATCGGGTTGAAATTAAATAGGGCGGCTTGCGAAGGAAGTGTGAATCCCTTGGGGTTTTGTTACTTCGCCTGATTATAAGGGTAATTGCACGAATTGAGAATTTAGTAGTACTTTAGGTGCTTCCACCTTACACCTTGCGCTCTTAAACTCCTTCAGTAAGGGACGAGATTTAGAGCCTCTTGGTAAGTTAGTTGAGTAGGGTGAGCACTATTCTTGTGGTGCGATTCGTGACCCTCACGGTCCAACTGCGATCACTAGGACCTTCTTCCTCTCAAGCCCAAAGAGTCAAAGACTCTTCCAACTCCTCTCGGGAGTTCTCAATACCCACAGCTATCTCCTCGGCGATATCCCCTTTGCTTGACGGGGAATCGGGTTTCGCGATACCGCGAAACACGCGAGCACGATTCTTGTGCAATTCAAAACCCCGAACCCCGATGGGTCAACGGATCAACGCTTTCCACTCTTGTCGGGGATTTCCCTATCGGGAAAATCGACATCTATGATGTTGTGATTCACATACACAGTGAATCCCCGAACCCCGAATTCCGATGGCACGTGCACTGCCTCCTTGCCACGTCACCTTCTCTCTCCGCTGTATCGGGAATCGTGGGATCACGATTTCAAAGGTCGCGATACTTGTGTTTTGGAAAGCCCCGAATGCTGAACCCTGATTCCTAGGGATCTCGCACCACGTGTCCCTGTAACGATCGACGACTCCGATTAAATCGGGAAATCGCTAATCGCGATTTCAACAACTGCGTAACTCTTGCCTCCGAAAAAACCCGATATGCTGAATCCCGATGGCTTTGGGTTCCTCCTGTGCTAGAGGGTTAAACCCCTCACAACTTTTCCCAGATCTGACGTTCTTCGGGTATTCACAGATTTCTCCCTGCAAGACCGCCCTTTGATTCCTCTTCCTTGAGGGATCCTTACGCTTCAAAGCTTCTTCTGGCTCGAACCTTTTCCTAGGTCCTTCTCCTAGGACTCACGAAGGAACTATTCCTCTTGAGCTTGTCAAATCCGACTCCCTCAGAGAATTTGCACCCATTGCTCACGCTGGACCTTCAACAACTCTCAAAGTGTTGAGTCCTCCAGATTTTGGCACTTGCAGCCACAGTAATCCCTGCCTACTCTTTACTTAGACTAGCCACTGAGGCTTCAAATTCAACCTGCACTTCTTCTGCACGACTCTATTAAACCCAATCAATTTCTGGGTGAACGAGAATAAGAGTTTAATTGTTGAGCCTCATCAACACACTCTATGCAGATGAATTCGACTGCACTCTATGCAGGAATATCCTGGCTCAAGCAGAGAAACAATTGAAACTCATTCTCTTCTTTCTCAGACTTCAACTAAACTTATGAAAATACATACACAACATATCCCAAGCAAATGCATGACAAAAAGAAAACATTCATGAGCATAATATCAACATAGAGAAAACAACACAAACCATGGAATTGAATCAAAGATTCTCTTCTATTAATTCAATCTATACATGGGTGTTCTCCACAATTTCTCTCCTTGCTCTTCTCTTCTTGCTCCTGAATGAATACTACTGTTATAATGATACAAAGGAGGGTGCCTATATTCCGGTTTCCCTCTCGAATTCTACAACTGTCAAATCTAGCCTTAATTATTCTATCTACCTGCATTGAATCTATTAAATTCCTTCCTATCTACTAAGGACGTGAGTGTAAAGGCTCAAGGTCCATTTACAATATACAAAATGTGCTTCATCACATCAATACATTAATGTCTTGCGCAATAGTTTCAAGGTGTTTCAAAATTTTGGTGTTGGCGCTATCCAGCTGTCTTTTCTGCTCCACGCACTGGCTCGCTTGATGAGTGAGCGATGCTCCTGCATCATACTCCTCGGATTGAAAATCTTCATGGGCTCCTGTCCATGAGTTCCTACACGGTGTGCCCATGCTTCTGTATCACTGCTTCATTTTCCCAGCTAGCATCCTCTACTGGGTGATTCTTCCACTTCACCAGGTATTCAAAATACTGCTTGCGCCTGGTCTTCTTTCCCACTCGCTTGTCCAGTATGTACTCCATCTGCGGCTTCTCTGCTACCGGTAACTGCTTCTGCCACTGGATTACTGGTTCCTCAGTTCCAGTTTCTACTTTTCCAGCCCTATATGGGTATAAATTTGAAACATTAAAAATCGGAGATATCCCGATGCCATCCGACAATTCAATCTCATAAGCATTCTCCCCGAATTTCTTCAGGACTCTGCATGGCCCAATCTTCTTCATCTTGATCTTGTTATATGTTCCCCTTGGGAACCTTTCTTTCCTCAAGTGCGCCAGAACCATGTCACCAACTTCGAATTGAAGTTGTCTCTTTCACTGATCGGCTCTGCACTTATACTCTTGATTTGATTTCATCAGTCACTGCTTCACCTGACTATGAAGTTCCTGCATCGCTTTAGCGAACTCTTCTATGCTCGCACTGCTAGTTGCAGCCTGTTCTGACTCCCTGAGTTAAGAAACTCCCCTCGGCTGTGTGTCCCATACAAAATCTGGAATGGGCTTTTTCCTGTGTTCGATTCACCGAATCGTTGTACGCGAACTTTGCCTGTGGCAATATCTGGTCCCAACTACTGTGGTGCTCTGTCACCAAGCTTCTCAATAAATCCCCCAGACTCCTGTTCACCACCTCTGTTTGCCCATCCATCTGCGGATGGTAAGCTGAACTACAATCCAAATTAGTTCCCAACTTCTTCCATAACGTCCTCCAAAAATGACCTATGAATTTCGTATCCCAATCCGAGACTATGCTTCTCGGCAATCCATGCAATCTGACGATTTCTTTGAAAAACAAACTTGCGATGTGGGTCGCATCACTGGTCTTATGACACAGAATAAAATGTGCCATTTTGGAAAACCTGTCCACCACCATAAAGATGGAATCAACTCCTCTTTGCGTTCTCGGCAAACCCAATACAAAATCCATACTGATCGCCTCCCATGGCCTCTCAGGTATGGGTAGTGGTTGATAAAAACCTGTGTTCTTCTTTCGGCCCTTCGAATGTTGACAAATTCGGCACCTGTCAACAAACCTTTTTACATCTGCTCGCGTGCCCGGCCAAAAATATGATTCGCTCAGCTTCGCGAATGTTTTTTCATGTCCAAAATGACCTGCTAAGCCTCCACTGTGTTTCTCTTTCACCAAATTCTCCCTCATGGAGCAATTCGGAATGCACAACTGATTGCCTCTAAACAACAATCCTTCCTGGATCATGTAATCTATCCAAGGACTCCGATCTCTGAGAACTGGATTCTCAGCTGCCTCGTACGCTTCTCCGAAGTCTGCATCTCCTGCGTACATATCCTTTAGATTTTCAAAACCTAATGTCTGGACTCTGAACTCCTGCAGCAACAAACATTTCTTGCTCAAAGCATCAGCTACTTTGTTAGCAGTTCCTGAAATGTGTTTGATCACATACGTGAAATTATGCATATACTCTACCCATTTTGCATGTTTCTAGTTCAACTTCTCCTGCTGACTCACAAACTGCAATGCATGATTATCATTGTACAGAACAAATTCCTTGGGTATCAAGTAATGCCTCCACTTTTTCAATGCTTGTATAATAGTGTAAAATTCCTTATCATACGTGGAGTATTTCAGCTTTGCGTCATCCAGCTTCTCGCTAAAATATGCAACAGGTCTGTCATCCTGACTCAAGACCCCTCCTACGGCATATCCACTCGCATCAAATTTCACCTGAAATGTCTTATGAAAATATGGCAACACTAACACTGGTTTCTCTGTAATCTTTCGCTTCAACAGATTGAAGCTCCTTTCAGCCTCCGTTGTCCAATGAAAAGTCTTATGCCGCTTCTTCACTGTGTCCATCATCGCGGTGCTAATTCCACTAAAATTTTTGATGAATTTTCTGTAGAAACTAGCTTATCCATGGAAACTTCTCACCTCGAAAATATTTCTCGGTGATGGCCAATTCTTGATCACTTCCACTTTCTCCGGATCCATCTTCAGCTCATTAGCCGAAATAACAAAACCCAAGTAAATGAGTTCTATCTTCATGAAGGAACACTTCTTCATGTTGACCAACAGCTTCTCCTGCTACAGTCTTCTCATCACAATGGCCAAATGCCTTAAATGCTCAGCCTTTGTTTTACTGAAAATCAATATGTCATCCAGATATACGACAACAAACTTCCCGATGAATTCCCGCAGGACTTCATTCATCAGTCTCATGAATGTGCTCAGTGCGTTTGTCAAACCAAACGACATGACCAACCATTCGTACAAACCCTCATTTGTTTTGAATGTTGTTTTCCACTCATCACCTTCTCTCATGCGAATCTGATGATATCTGCTCTTCAGATCAATCTTTGAAAAATAATTTGCCCCACTCAAGCAATCCATCAGATCATCCATTCTCGGCAGTGGAAATTTGTACCTGATGGTAATTTTGTTTATCGCCCTGGAGTCTGTACACATTCTCCAGCCTCCATCCTTCTTTGGACTTAGTACTGTCGGAACAACACATGGACTCAGACTCTCTCTGACCAATCCTTTGTCCAGCAAATCCTGTACCTACCTTTTGACTTCCTCATTCTCTTGTGGCGTCAACCTGTACGCAGCTTTATTTGGTAAACTTGCTCCGGGTATGAGGTCAATGTGGTGACTCACACTCCTCATCGGTGGCAACGAATGAGGTAGTTCATCCACGATGATATCAACGAACTCTCCCAGCAGTTCCTGAATCTCGTCTGGTAAGTCATCCACTCTTGTGCTTTTCAGGACAATTCTCAGCTTCCTGACAACAAAGAATTGTGGATCTTCGTTCTTCTCCATCTCTGTGAGAAGTTCCTTCCCGCTCATGAGAAGTATTGTGTTGTTTACTTCCAGCTTCACTTCTTTATCTTTTATCGGAAGCAATTTATGGATTCTCCCATCCTTTTCCAAAGTGTATGTGTTCATCCTTCCGTCATGAATCACATTTCGGTCATACTGCCATGGTCTACCCAGCAATATATGACATACGTCCATGGGAATAACATCACACAGGATCTGATCATTATAATTCCCTATCTTGAATTTAACTAAGCATTGTTTAGTGACACTTACCCGGTGTCCTTTCTGTAGCCATGAGACCTTATATGGGCTCGGGTGCTTAGTTGTTTCCAGCTCCAGCTTTTCCACCATCTCGGTTGAAACGAGATTATCAGTGCTCCCGCTGTCCACAATGAATTTGCATTTTCAGCCCTTGGCCGTGCAAGCTGTCCTGAACAGTCTGCTCCTTTGCACTGTGCTCTCCACCTCTTTCTCAGGCGTCAAAAGGATTTTATGCATCCCAAGCAATCTTCCATTGTCTGCATCTTCATTCTCAGCATCACGCCTCTGCGCCTCAGTGATGTGAGTTTCTCCTCTTTCCACTTTCCTGTCTGGACAGTCAACGGCTTTATGTCCGTCCTTCCCACACATAAAACATGTGATGATTCCTCCTCTACCTCTACCTCGACCTCTAGTACGAGGAAAAGTGTTGGCGTCAGCATATCCGCCACCCTGCTCTGTATGTTGTCTCCTCGGCTCAGCATATTGCTGCCTCTGTTGTGAGGTTCCGCCCCTTTCCATATTACCCTGAGGTTTCTTCCATTCCTCCTTGGGTTCTGTATTCTTTCTTGGGAAACTGCCTTGCCTTTGGGATGACTCCTGCCTCAACCTCACTGACCTTGCTTACGGCTCAGCTTCTCCTCGGCTTTCAGAGCCAATTGGTAAGCATATTCCACCGTCCTGATGGTTAGCATGCTTAACTCATCCTGAATGTCATATCTTAGACCATTCAGATATCTCGCCACCTTCTCATCATCGCTCTCCCGATGACCTTCTTTGATATTCAGTCGGTAGAACTCCTTAGTGTATTCCCTGACTGTCATCAGCTTCTATCTCAGGTTCTGCATTCGCCTGAACAGTGTGATCTGGTAATCTCTCGGGATGAATTTCGCTTTCATCTTTGTGATCATCCTATCCCAACTCTTGATCTTCTGTTTCCCCTTGGAACGCCTATCTTCCTGTAGCTCGTCCCACCATAAGGCTGCATGTCCTTTCAACTTCATAACAACATGCCTTATCTTCTTGTCCTCTTCGATATCCTCATAATCGAAGTAGGTGTCAAGGGCTCGGATCCAGTCCAACAACTCTTCTGCATCCAGGCTTCCTTCATAGACTGGAATGTCCATTTTGGTCTTGGAACTCATCCTGGAAATGGCTTTAATCAGCCGTTCGGTTGATGCATCTCCTGCTGCAACCTCTTCTTCACGTCCAGCTTCTTCCTCCACCTCGGAGTCACTTAAATCTCCAGTATGCGCTGCGCGTCTATGTGTCGCTTCCATATCTTCCATTCTGGCACGAAGATTTCGTAATTCACTCTCCATTTCTACGTTTTGTCCATGGTTACTTCCTTCCCTGGACATTTCTCTTCCTCTGGACAATTCCCTTTCCCCCTCTGGATTGGGTGATTGTCTACGTCTTCTCGAAGGCATGGTGAAAATTTCTTCTCTCTGCTACTGAAAACAAAGAGAACTCTTCTCCGGCTCTGATACCACTTGGTGCGATTCGTGACCCTCATGGTCCAACCGCGATCACCAGGACCTTCTTCCTCTCAAGCCCGAAGAGTCAAAGACTCTTCCAACTCCTCTCGGGAGTTCTCAATACCCACAACTATCTCCTCGGCGGTCTCCCCTTTGCTTGACGGGGAATAAGGTTTCGCGATACTGTGAAACACGCGAGCACGATTCTTGTGAAATTCAAAACCCCGAACCCTGATGGGTCAACGGATCAATGCTTTCCACTCTTGTCGGGGATTTCCCTATTGGGAAAATCGGCATCTACGATGTTGTGTTTCACATACACGGTGAATCCCCGAACCCCGAATTCTGATGGCACGTGCACTGCCTCCCTGCCACGTCACCTTCTCTCTCCGCTGTATCGGGAATCGCAGGATCGCGATTTCAAAGGTCGCGATACTTGTGTTTTGGAAAGCCCCGAATGCCGAACCCTGATTCCTAGGGATCTCACGCCACGTGTCCCTGTAACGATCGACGGCTCCGATTAAATCGGGAAATCGCTAATCGCGATTTTGACAACTGCGCAACTCTTGCCTCTGGAAAAACCCGATATGCTGAATCCCGATGGCTTTGGGTTCCTCCTATGCCAGAGGGTTAAACCCCTCGCTACTTTTCCCAGATCTGACGTTCGTCGGGTCTTCACAGATTTCTCCCTGCAAGACCGCCCGTTGATTCCTCTTCCTTGAGGGATCCTTCCGCTTCAAAGCTTCTTCTGGCTCAAACCTTTTCCTGGGTCCTTCTCCCAGGACTCACGAAGGAACTATTCCTCCTGAGCTTGTCAACTCCGACTCCCTCGGAGACTTTGCACCCACTTCTCGCGCTGGACCTTCAACAACTCTCAAAGTGTTGAGTCCTCCAGATTTTGGCACTTGCAGCCACAGTAATCCCTGCCTACTCTTTACTTAGACTAGCCACTGAGGCTTCAAATTCAGCCTGCACTTCTTCTGCACGACTATATTAAACCCAATCAATTTCTGGGTGAACGAGAATAAGAGTTTAACTGTTGAGCCTCATCAACGCACTCTATGTGGATGAATTTGACTGCACTCTATGCAGGAATCTCCTGGCTCAAGCAGAGAAACAATTGAAACTCATTCTCGTCTTTCTCAGACTTCAACTAAACTTATGAAAATACATACACAGCATATCCCAAGAAAATGCATGACAAAAAGCAAACATTCATGAGCATAATATCAACACAGAGAAAACAACACAAACCATGGAATTGAATCAAAGATTCTCTTCTATTAATTCAATCTGTACATGGGTGTTCTCCACAAGTTATCTCCTTTCTCTTCTCTTCTTGCTCCTGAATGAATACTACTATTACAATGATACAAAGGAGGGTGCCTATATTCCAGTTTCCCTCTCGAATTCTACAACTATCAAATATAGCCTTAATTATTCTATCTACATGCATTGAATCTATTAAATGCCTTCCTATCTACTAAGGACGTGAGCATAAAGGCTCAAGGTCCATTTACAATATACAAAATGCACTTCATCACATCAATACATTAATGTCTTGTGCAACAGTTTCAAGGTGTTTCAAAATTTTGGTGTTGGCGCTGTCCAGCTGTCTTTTCTGCTCCACGCACTGGCTCGCTTGATGAGTGAGCGATGCTCCTGCATCATCTTGTCACTAGACGATTAAATTGTTGATGAGTAAGTATTTAGTAATTAGAATTCATTGTTCCTTGTATATAGACTGATGATTACCCTTGCTCCTTGCACTAAAGTAAATGTTGATCTTGCGCCCTGAATTTAAAATAAAGTAGATTAATTTGCGTTTGATTAAGGAGACTTACAGATGGTTATGTAGTTATCTTACCCACACACAATGATTGTTTATTTATTGATGAATGCTAAGGTTGTCACTTGCGACCTTAGAATTATGTTTTCGTATGATTGAGTTATTTATTTATGTTCTCTTGCACCTTGCAAAATCAAATCGACTTATCTTGCGTCTTGAATTGTTGTCGTGAAATTAATAAATTAATGGAATCGAATCCTTGCACGCACTGAATTATTGTAACGTATGATGTTTAGATAATGGAATTATTTGATCCAAATGGATATCAGTGGCCACCCACCTTTTCCAACTAGCTCAAAACAGTTTTCTGGCAATTTTGACAATTTACCATTTTTAATAGTTTTCACTTTCGGGGTCATTTTAAGGGCCTAAGTGAAGGTTTTTCAGGATATAGCTTCTCAATGATATCCTATGGCATCAATGAGGCCCCAAAATGAATCTCATCGATGATACCTTTCCAATGGGCTATCATACACATAAAATGGAGATCGTATGCAAACGTTACAACCCTGAGAAGTTAATGTACTAACTTACCCAAACGAGCCCACATGACTTTTGGCGCTTCATCTCCTAGGGTTAGGTTTTTGGATGTCTAGGGTTTTTGGAATTCCTGTTTATTATAAAATGCCTTCATAGCCTCATTGTAATCATCTTCTTTTGAATGAGTGCAGCCGTCACATCTCTTCTCAGAGATAAACCGCCACCATTCCAGCAAGCTTGTTTCCACTGCATTTTACAATTTCAACTTATTTCATTATTGAATAGAAAACCAATTTTACTGTATCTCTGTTATTTTGTGTTAATAATATGTTAATAATCTGTATTCATTTCGTTATGCTCATAAAATCTAGTTCACTGGTATCAAAGCGGTCTGCTCCTTGTCATCTTAATGCATGTCCCCAACGAGGTCAGAGTACAAAGAGTTGGGTCTTGAGCTTGTTTCTCTTAAGGACAAAAGATCTCACCCGCCCAAGGGACCTCTCATGGAAGGAGAAAAGAAAGATGACGAGACAGGAGATCCTTGCAAACTGTTGATTAAGGAATCCCTCATGCAATAGAGGAACGAGATGATGGATAGTTTCACGCAAATCCTTTGGTGACTACCAACAGGCGACGCATATTCTTCGAGCAGAGGCACCACCCCCTTCAAGGTACAAATAAACTTTGATATTCCTATATTTGAAGGTCAGATAGATGCATATGCTATAGACAAGTGGTTGAATATGCTAGAAGGGTATTTTTCTATCCATAACTTCTCGAATAGAGAAAATATTACTTTTCCAATCCTCAAAGTCGTACCCCATGTCAAAGATTGGTGGGAAACATTTTGTGAACAAAAGGAAATAGAGGAACCCTCATTATTAATAGTCACAGCCACTTGGGATTCCTTCAGGGATGTTATTAAGGAACAATACTACCATGTCGAAATTTATGACAACTTATATACCAAATGGACCACACTGCGGCAAGAAAGAGACCAAGTAATGCCAGATTTCACAAATATCTTCCATACCTTGCACACCAAGATTGGTATCAAATATTCAGAGTGACATTTGGTGCTCAAGCATAGCGGTGCTCTGCATAGATACATACAGACTAAAATGGAATTTCTAGACATCTCATCCTTGGGCACGACCTACCGATATGTCGTCAAAATCAAGTAGAAGCTCAAACAAAAGATGCGGCAATTTGGGCCTGGGAACCCCTCACAACAAAAGCCAGGAAAGGGCGGCCCCAACACACAAAATGAAGGAAAAAGAAAAGATGGATAGTATCAGGACAACCAGTCCAAGTTGTAATAACCAAATATTTCTAAACATCATTAAGTTTCATAAGCAATTTATTTCATAAACTCAGACAATAACTCCATAGCATAATATTGATTTTCATAACAACAACTTCAGTAACTTAGATTTATCAATGAATAATGATTTCATGGAAGAATGAAACAAATACATAACTTAACAAATAACCTGGTTCTGATGCTAATTTCTATTGCCTTGCTGCTTTGCTGTTGCCTCCCTGCTGCTTGATGCGCAGACCAACCCTGTCACAAACAAAGAATAACTGCCCAAACCTACTGTCCTCCCTGCCAACTAGGAAAACTACCTAGCTCCAGGATATCTATGGCTATCCTGGCCCCCGTGCCCAAAACCTCCAGCAACTCGGTGCCTCAACTGATCAAAATCCCCCAGTCAGAAACTCTCTGCTCAAAACAAATCTCATAGTCCTCCGAATCCATCCCCCTCATCCTCTGTTTGAATGAATCCCTCATGTAAACCTCCCTCCTTCCCTTATTCCTCCTTCACCGACCCATACAATTACTTCTTCAACCACCCCCGTGCATGTCCTTGATCCTTCCTTTAATGTTTATCTTCTCGAGATGAACAGGTTATCCCTTGTTGGGTACGTAACCATTTTATAACATATTTCATTGATCTCTTAAATTTATTTCTCAGGTCATTAAATGTGATCTATAGTTAAATTATTACTTAGTTAACCTCAATTATATTCTTTAATTAATTTTACTTTATAATCTTTAAACATTTATCCAACTAGGGTCATTACATACACCCACCCTTCAAGAAACTTCGTCCCAAAGTTAAGGTATCTAATGGTACAAGGAAAAGAGCATGGTTCACACATTCACAACAAGTAACTGACATTATCAGTAAGTAAGTCAAGAAAGCTCATACATACTAGTGTATATGTACAAGAAATGCATGTGTAGCTAGTACATGGAAGTCTCGTGCACGTACTAATAATCAAAACGATCATCCTTTAGTAATTTATGTATGCATTCAATCCAGTCAGCAAGACTAGTCTTTTATAAAAGACAACAATCAATCAATTGTTTGAGAAATT
>ML811825.1:42891-57334 GCA_009831015.1 Picea engelmannii
GGTTCAAGTCCCTGTAGTCTATACACAGTCGTAAGGATCCATCCTTCTTCTTTACAAAAATTACCGGTGCGCCCCAAGGTGAGACACTGGGCCTTACTAGCCCTAAGTCCAGTAACTCTTTCAACTACATTTGCAATTTGCAAAGTTCCGGCGCCGTCATCCGATACGGAGTCTTGGATATCGGTTCTGCACCAGGTTTTAGGTCAATAGTAAAATCAAGCTCCCTCTCAGGAGGTAATCCTGGTAACTCGTTCGGAAAAACATCCAGAAATTCTGACAATAACGGGTACTGATCCAATGAGGGTCCCTTCCTTTCATTCACTGCTTCCACTACATAAATTCGACACCCTTGTCTCAAGCATCGCTTAACCTTCATAGTTGATATAACGCGTAATGACACTTTTCTCTGTACACCCTGGATCTCTACCGGTTTTCCTTCATCATTGACACAAAGCACCTTCTTTGCGAAACAATCTACCAAAGATCGATGAGCTACTAACCAATCCATTCCAATGATTAGGTCATACGCCCCAAGAGCAGTGACGTATACCTTCAACCTGGTAGTGCACACTCCTAGGTCTACTATACAATTATCGACACTAGGTTCTACAACTTGTTTTTCCCCGGAAGCCATATTGACTTGTTTAAAGTCATCGTGCTCATAGGCTGCCAGCCCACTCCTTTCTAATGCAGATGGTGAAATGAAACTATCTATCGCACCAGAATCAAACAAAATCTTAACATTGATATGATTTAGCGTACTTGATGACTCCACCACGGTGGATTGATGTTCGGCCTGGAGGTTATTAACCACTGCGTAAATCTGGTGGTTGCTACTTGACCTCCCCATTGGTGCCTTTCCTTTTCTATGCACAAACCCTGATTGTAACTTTGGACAGTCCCGTTGGTAATGGGGTCCTTCGCATCTCCAACAGGTAATACGAGATTGAACCGGTGCACTGTTATGTGACTGATTCTGAAATGAGTTCCTTCCGCTGGAACCCTTGCCCCTACTAGTTGTTCCCCGAGATGGTCGTAAACCTGTCTTCACCGTTGGTGATGAACGAGATGCTGCACTAGCTGCCATTGAAATTCCTGCAGCTACAGTCCTTGGCATGACCCTGTTACCATATGGTGGTGGCCTTGAGCCCCCTCCCCTAGGAAATGTCCTCAGGGTCTTTCCTACGAATCCAGGGCGATGCGGAAATTCCGATCTTGTACCCCCTGTTAAGTTCATGTGTTCTTCCGCGTAACGCGCATTTTCCACTGCCTCCGCTACTGAAGACGGTTTCCACATCCGCACCATAGCTCTTATCTTTGGGTTCAATCCATAAACGAAGTGCTCTGCCTGTCGTTGGTCATTGTCCAAATACGAAACGTATTTGACCAGTTCCATAAACCTGATCTCATATTCTTCTATAGTTCTATTTCCTTGTACTAAGGCATGAAATGTCCCTACCTGTTTCTCCTCATAGTATGCTGGTAGATATTTCCTTCGGAACCTCTCCTCGAAAATTTCCCAAGATACTGTGTCTGGGGTAAGGTGTAGTTATCTTTCCAAATTGCCCCACCAGTTTAAGGCACTGTCTCTTAACTGGAAAATTGTGATCTTTGCCTTCGAGTTGGATGCATAGTCTCTTAAGGCAAAACACCTTGTCATGCCTTCCAACCATGCTTCTGCACGTTCACAGGCGCGACCTCCAACAAACTCTGGAAGTTTGATCTTCTGCAATTATCGCGTGATGTCTTCAGGTAGAAGTCCTCCCCCTGAATCCCTTGACGCTTCTGGATTACCCGTTCCAGATGGTGGAGGTTCCACTTCAGTCCCTGCTAGTTGGCACCCCTTTAAAGTCTTGTTAATGGATTCCAACAAGCGCAGTATGAGGGCTAGTTCGGGTGATGGTGGTGGTGTTGGTGGTTCCCGTGACGATGCTCCTCTGCCTCGACCCCTTCGAGTTCTGACCATCTCGTATACTTTTACCTACATCACCCCAAAGTTGTCAGGGTGAGTTCAAGGATGTTTCAAATTGGTGCTACTTAAACTTAGAAACAAGGTTAGGTGTAAGTTTTCTTTACTTGTCTATAAACAGACATTACTCCATTAGGGGATTGGCTAGGTTTGGGTTAGGATTAAGCGTCTAAGCATGGTTAACATCGACTTTAAGGTAGATTAACCTTACACTTAAATAAAATAATTAATTTAAAATTATTATTACACTAATTTAACCCAAATTAACTTTACTTTAATTTAAACAAACTTGACCTTATTTATATATCAATTATTTATACTAAATTATTTAATTTATTTTAAATTATTTTTAACACTTTAAAATATATATATAAATAATTAAACGTACACACACAAGGATTCGGGCACACATGGGTTCCACGTGCTCGTCAGGCTTCCTCAAGCTCCCTCATATCTAACCCCCAAATTCTACACCTGTCAGCTCTTTGAATCCCTACGCGTCCTTCTCACTCACTGAGACCCTCCTCGCATCATTCTTTCTCCTCCACAGATCTTCCTTTGCTCTGTTTAGAGGTTTCCTGGATTTCCCTTGCCATGGCTCACATCCTCACCGTTGTTCTGAGCACTTCTCTAGTGCTGGTTATTGCTGTATCCACCCTAGTTCATTTTTCAGAAACATAGTATATTGATGTGGTCACTGACAAGATCTAGGACTTGGAGTCCAGTCTCTTTGAAATGTTGGGAACCAATCCCCTGTCTGTACACTTTGCGGAGTTCTCCCTCAGGTATGGTAAGAGGTACGGTTCAGTCCGCTAGCTTGTGAACAGTCTCAGTACCTCCGTGAAGAACGTGGGGTTGATCGAATCAAGAAATTACATAACCCTTCCTTATACTATGGTAAAGAATGGTAATTTCCTATATTTTTTTTTTTGTAGTGCGAAAAAAATGATTTGCTTGTAATTCCAGCTCTCTACGGATTTTGGCATTTTGCTTTCAATTTATTTCACTTGTATTTATAAATTCATTCGTCAGTGTATACCTGTTTTTATATGTGTATACAGGATCGTTCAATTTCATCAACCGAGCCGAAGCGGCTCTTTGGATCCCCCGGGAATCACTGGTCAATATACGACCCACAGGTCTTTCCCATTTCTTCACGGCCTCTGCCCGAGACCGCACCCAAATTTCCCCCTAGGAATCTTGTTTATCGGGTTTCGGGGTTTTGTAATCCCCGATGTCGAGAATTTCTATTCCTTCAAACTCCCGATTGTTGATTCACCGATACGACACTTTATGTGCTAGCCCTCCAGGCTAGACATCCTTCTCATATGACCGTCGTTCCAAGTGACCCCAGCCCTATCCTACATTGGAGTTTCGGGGTTCTAAATGTCGAACCTCACAAGTCCTTAAAATTCACAATTCTCCAATCCCCGATATGCTCCTAGCGCATTAGCCCTCCAAACTATGCCCGTTGTCCACACGGCCTCTCCTTGTGACCACAGTCTTATCCCTCATCGGGATTTCGGGGTTTTCAACACCCTGATACCCCTGTCCATGGGATCCACGATCCCCGATATGCCGATGCACTTCCTTCAGACTTTAGCCCCTCCTGGCTATGTTCTGGGCCCATACGACCCTTTCCCATGTGACCACCGTCATACTCCCTGTCGGGATTTGGGGTTTCGCAACTTCTGCTGTCACGAACCTCTGCCCGTGTAGTCTCCCGATTACTGATATACCGATGTGTTACTTGTGCGTTAGCCCTTTGGGCTAAGTTCTTGGTCCATATGACCATTATAACACAAGGCCACAACCTTGTCCCTTATTGGGGTTTCGGATATCGCATTATCGAATTGCATGAAACCCGTGTCTACGGGATTCCCGATATCCCGATACCTGATGCGCCTCTTCCTTGTGCATTCACCCCTTTTCGGCTATGTTGAGATCCATGTGACCGGTTCCTATGTGACCGTTGCCTTATGGATCCCCATCGGGGTTTCGGTCCTCCTCGAGCAATAATTTCATAAATTCAAAATTTGCGATGCCTTTTGCGTTTACCCTTGGTCAACGAATGGTTTAAAATATAAATTTTCAGCGCCCCCCTTAAAATTTTATTTAAGCGGGTTACACTTTAACTTTTTGCGAGTTTAAAGGTTAATGAAATCAGGATTCAGGGTTTCCCATAACAAAGGATCGATGTAACTTGAATCACGAAACCCCGATTTTCGATTTCGCGATGTGATTAAGTCTTAATTAAACATTCATTAATTAATTCTTTTAATGAAGGGTTAAGAGTTAAGTTAATTACGTCGGGCTTTCGGGGTTCGCGATTTCGTAATGCATGGACACCTTGTCCACGAAACTCGCGATATCTCGAACCGCGATGCAATCTGCCATCTGTCCACCGTTGACCCTTCCATGGGCCCCACTATCCCTCGACCCATCGGGAAATCGCGTTTCGCAATTTCGTAGTGAATGGATACTTTATCCATGGGATCTGCGATTTCCCGATTCACGATGGCCCGATGGATGACCTCCTGTTGGGATCCTTCCCGATGGCTCCGATCACTGCCACGCGTCCTCAGAACGGACGGTCCTGATCTTCTCTCGCTATTTCGGGGTTTTCAATGCCAAAGTGCATATGTCCACGGGATTCCCGATTCCCCGAATCTCGACTCTTCGGTTTGCTGACAGTTGGCCCCTCACGATGGCACTATCCTCCCTCTGATGTGCGGACAGTTGGCCCCCACTCATCGGGGTTTCAGACTTCGTGATTTCGCAATGCAGAGATTTCGTGTTCATGGAATCCCCGATATACCGATCCCTGACTTTCTTTGGATCTCCGACACACATCCTAAATGGATGGATGGTCCAGGCTAAGCCTCGGACTTCTCCAAATGCCAACCCAGAAGCTCTTATCTATGTGAGTCCCGATGGCCCACACCCGATGACTCTCCGATGGTTGCCACCTGTCCCAATCAGATGGATGACTCTGATTGTATCGGGGTTTTCACCATGGATTTCCCCGACCTCTTGCTCACAGAACTCCCGATTTTCGACTCTCTCCAGATCTCTGCCATGTGTCTCACCCTGATGGATGGTCCAGATCCGATCTCTCTATTTCGAGACTTAAAATGTACCGACTTCCTTGACCTCGTGAATCCCGATTTCGCGAACATCGATATCCTGATGCCTTCACACATCTCGTCGGGATTTCTCCTCCTGTATCCCTTGAGGACTTAACTCCCTCGCAACTCCTTGTAGATCCGATGACTGTCGGGTATCCGCCCAAGATCTGACGGCTCAGATCCGTTCTCCTGCGTAATAGACAACTCTCCTTTGGGATAATGATTAGTTGCATGAAACTCTACGCGGTGTAAAAATTTCTCTCTTTGGCACGGTTAAAATTTATATTGGCCTATTGTTCTTGAGATTTTTACATTATTTAAAATTTACCGAGTCTAATACAGGCAAGTAGTTTACACACTTCCTGCATCTCTTCCGAATCCCCTTTTTCCTTCTGCACATTGGCAGTTCCTCATTTAGGTAAGTTTGAGATGAAGTAGGCCTTTCCCAGGTCTTGTGAATATCCTCTTGCATTTTGTTTAGTGTAGTTCGTGTAGTTATTGAATCTTACCAACTTCAAGCCTTAGACAAAAGTTTCCCTCGACATTTTCATCGATTTCAGGTGTCTATCTTACCCGAAAATTCATTGACAAGTATTGCTCAAATAAAACTAAGTTATCACTTCTCTTTTTCGTGCTTAATAGCTTTATTAGGCTGCTTTAATGGTAGCCATTTTGTGGGAAGTGATCCTTCAAACTATCTAGTTTGCTGCCACTATTTTAAAGGGTGTTCCTTTGAATATTCAGACTAAGACTGTATTATCCATTCATGATCCAGTAAAGGGTATTACCTAAAACTGTTGCTTGTGATATATGAGATTATTTGCTTGGGTAATGTAGGGGTGTTATCTTGAGTATATTTTCTGATACTGTATCAGTCATATTGGGTCAAACTGAACGTGTTTTGTTTGTAGTTTAAGCATGGATAGAGTTAACACTCAGGGTTTTGGCCCTTAGGCCCAGATTTCGAACTAAGACGCTCTGATACCATATGTAACAACCAAATATTTCTAAACATCATTAAGTTTCATAAGCAATTTATTTCATAAACTGAGACAATAACTCCATAGCATAATATTGATTTTCATAACAACAACTTCTGTAACTTAGATTTATCAATGAATAATGATTTCATGGCAGAATGAAACAAATACATAAAATAACAAATAACCTGGTTCTGATGTTAATTTCTGTTGCCTTGCTGCTTTGTTGTTGCCTCCCTGCTGCCTGATGCGCAGACCAACCCTGTCACAAACAAAGAATAACTGCCCAAACCTACTGTCCTCCCTGCCAACTAGGAAAACTACCTAGCTCCAGGATATCTATGGATATCCTGGCCCTCATGCCCAAAACCTCCAGCAACTCGGTGCCTCAACTGATCAAAAGCCCCCAGTTAGAAACTCTCTGCTCACAACAAATCTCATAGTCCTCCGAATCCATCCCCCTCATCCTCCGTTCGAATGAATCCCTCACGTAAACCTCCCTCGTTCCCTTATTCCTCCTTCACCGACCCATACAGTTACTTATTCAACCACCCCTGTGCATGTCCCTGATCCTTCCTTTAATGTTTATCTTCTCGAGATGAACATGTTATCCCTTGTTGGGTACGTAACCATTTTATAACATATTTCATTAATCTCTTAAATTTATTTCTCAGGTCATTAAATGTGATCTGTAGTTAAATTATTAATTAGTTAACCTCAATTATATTCTTTAATTAATTTTACTTTATAATCTTTAAACATTTATCCAACTAGGGTCATTACACAAGTTGCAAGCAAAGAAGGACACTGGAAAGACAAAGAAAGATACTGGGAAGTGGTGCGACTTCCATAAGTTCCCTTGGCATAACACTGTTGATTGTCACTCAAAGAATTTGTTGGTAGCCGAAGTGAAAGTATCTGAATCAGATGTGGATTCTGACTCTCAGACAGAACTAGAAAGAGGAAGACGGATCATTGATGCGGAACCCAGTGCCACTGTTGCTACCACCAAGCTCCATCCTGGTGAATTAGATGAGCCAGAAGAAGGAGAACATCTCTTCCATTCGCAAATGTGGGTAAAAGGCACTCCACTGCACTTCATCGTTGATAGCGGTATCGAAAAGAACCTCATCTTTGCAAAGGTCATCAAGCGGCTGGCCCTACCCACAATGCCTCAACCACAACCCTACACCATTGGATGGCTCTGCCAAGGAAGCAATATCCATGTTAGCCAACAATGTCGACTGTCATACAACATCAAGCCCTTCAAAGATGAGGTATTGTGTGATGTTGCTCCTCTCGAAGTTTGTGATGTTCTTTTGGGCCAACCTTATTTATGGAAACGTCATGTTGTATATGAGTCTAGGCCTCGTAGTGTTATTATTACTTTGAATAGGAAATTGTACAGGGTACCTGAGGAAGTCCCACCTAGTGCTATTTCCTTGATCTCTGCTAAGCAATGCAGGAAGGTCATCTCTCATACGGGGAAGTTTGTCTTCTTTGTGATTCTCTCTCAGAATAAGTGAAAGATCACAGCCACATCCAACGTCTCTGCAACCAACCTCTCCACACAGCAGAAGCAAGTAAATAAGGTCATGGAATAATACTCAGATATATTCTCCTCACATACCGGGGTACCTCTATACTTCCAGGTCAAGCACCCCATTGATCTGATCCCTAGTGCATCGCTGCCCAATGGGCTAGTCTATCATCATTCTCTGTTAGAGAATGAGGAGATCAAGCGACAAATCCAAGAACTACTCGACAAGGGGCATATCCATCCTAGCTCATCACCTTGTGGGAGCCCAATTGTGTTGGTATAGAAGAAATATGGAACTTGGAAACTTTTCATTGATTATCAGGCTCTAAATAAAATCACAGTCAGAAACAGGTACCTGATTCCCCAAATCGACGACCTCCTTGATCAATTCATGGGGGATAAATACTTCAGTAATATTGATCTAAAGTCTGGCTACCACCAGGTCCCGATAGAACAGATAGATGTATGGAATACCACCTTCAAGTCAAAGGAAGGCCTTTTTGAATGGTTGGTCATGCCCTTTGGTTTGACAAATGCTCCGGCCACTTTCATGAGGATGATGGATGATATCCTGCGACCATTCACCAATAATTTTGTAGTGGTGTATCTAGATGACATTCTCATTTACAGAAAGACTTGGGCTAAACACTTGCAACATATTCAGCAGGTTATGCATACCCTACGGTAGCACAAGATATATGCCAACTTGGAAAAATGCTCCTTCAGCATGGACAGGGTGGCAGGACACTTCAACATCGAAAAGACAGAGGCGATGCTATAGAAACATTTCTACTGGCCAAAACTCCAACATGAAGTCAGCAAGTATATCAGGTCTTGCACTACCTGCACTATTTCCAAACCAACCACTAAGAAATAAGGCATGTACACACCTCTTCCTACTCCCGGCAGACCATGGGAATCCATCTCAATGGACTACATGTCGGGCCTCCCGTCCACCAAGATGGAAAATGATTGTGTTTTTGTGGTTGTTGACCACTTTTCTAAGATGGCGATTCTAGTTTCCTGCAAGAAGAGCATCACAATAGAGGCCACTGCCAAGATCTTCCTTGAATAGGTCTGGGTACATTTTGGACTCCCACAAACCATTGTCTCAAACACATAGGGACAGTCAATTTCTCAGCACATTCTAGTCGAGCCTCTGGTCACTTCTGGACACCAAGATAACCAAATCCATAGCCTTCCACCCCTAGACAGATGGCCAAACTGAGGTCGTAAATCGAATGGTTGTGCATATCCTTCACATGTATAATTCAAAGAACCCTCGCACATGGGATGAGATCCTTCCCTATGTACAACATAGCTACAACTGAGTCCTACATATCTCAACCGACCACAACCCCTTTCAGGTGGGGTTGGGATTCCAACCATTGGATCCCATATATGTTGCACTTCCCCTTGCGGTCACCTCGACCAACTCATCTCATGTTCCAACTAAAGCTGACAAAGCCACCCAGTTCATTGAGTGGATCCAACACATCTACCAACAGGTTCAGGATATCCTACAGAAGTCCAATGACAAGTACAAACAATGCCATGATCAACATCGGGTGCCACATAAGTTTAAGGTGGGAGACAAAGTTTGGTTGCACTTACAGAAAGAACACCTTATAGGACCCCGTCAGAAGCTTCACTTACTCCGTTATGAGTCGTACACCATCACCAAGGTCATGGGGGATAATTCTTTTGAGCTCAACATTCCTCCTTTCCTTGGCCTGCACCCAGTGTTCAACATGGATCTCCTTTTCCCTTATTTCCCACCATTATTGGACACCTCAGACGTAGAATAACAACTGACACCAACAGATCTCAACCTCAACTACATCCAACAGGCATCTAGCGATCAGATTGTGGACACATAGATCAAGGGAACTCGACAACAAAGGATCCAACTTTATCGAGTCGTCAAAGCAGCGCAACTCCTACACCAAGGCAAGTGGCTCACCCGGGGCCAAATTCAACAGAAATTTCCTCATCTAATGGGGGAACTCAATGCAATGGATACCATTGATTCCTAAGGAGGGAGGATTGATCCATATGGATATTGATGGCCACCCACCTTTTCCAACTGGCTTAAAATAGTTTTTTGGCAATTTTGGCAATTTTGGGAATTTACTATTTTTAGCAGTTTTCACTTCCAGGGCCATTTTGAGGGCCTAAATGAAGGTTTTTCGGGATTTACATTCTCAATGATAGCCTAAAGAATCATCAAGGCCCAAAAATGAATATCCTCGATGATACCTTTCCAATGAGCTATCATACGCCTAAAATGGAGATCGTATGCAAAAGTTACGACCATGAGAAGTTAATGTACTAACTTACCCAAACGGGGCCCACATGACTTTTGGCCCTTCATCTCCTAGGGTTAGGTTTTTGGATGTCTAGGGTTTTTGGCATTCCTATTTATTGTAAAATTCCTTCAGAGCCTCATTGTAATCATCTTCTTTCGAATGAGCGCAGTCGTCACATCTCTTCTCAGAGATAAGCCACCACCATTCCAGCAAGCTTGTTTCCACTGTATTTTACAGTTTCAGCTTATTTCATTATTGAATAGAAAACCAGTTTTATTGTATCTCTATTATTTTGTGTTAAGAATATGTTAATAATCTATATTCATTTCGTTCTTCTCATAAAATCTGGATCAGTCTTTCATGAATGTAATTTAATGTCGTAAATGATTTCAATGCTTTAATTTGTTTCACTAATATATGTGATCATGTTAAATCTTGAATCCCCTGCGCCTCGGTTATGATGAGGAATAGGTGTTTAGATTGCTTGCGCATTGGACTAAGCTGAAGCATAATGTTTATGCCTAGGTTTACCAATGCACTTGTCACAATGTTACTATGTGATTTCCTTATGATTAGATTAATTGGGCACAATGATCGATAAGTAAATTATGTTAATCTGGCGAATCTTATTTGATTCCCTTAAATGATTAAAGTATTAGATTGATTGTGCATACTAGTTAATGATTCACATGTTTAATTAATTGGTTATATGACTCATGCACCATTAATTAAATGTGGATGAATGGTCGTTTCAGTAATCATTTTACCCGTGCACCTCTAACTATGTTAATTCTTGTTGGCTTCAAAATTTATGCTACTGGTGACAGATAACACCTATAGTTATATGATTGGTATGTATTTTCCTAGTCTTACGTCTTGAAGTTATTGTTGATGTATGATAAGATGCAGTTAATTTACTTACACAACATGGTGTAAATATGATGATTGCCCGCACACCTCGATTATTTGACGATTACAATTGTTTTTGCGTCATCATTTATGTATTTGGATGCAATGATCATGGCTGCCTTTTATTGCGTAATTGCGTCGATATATAGTTAATATAATATATATAAACTATATATTATATTTGTCTAGTCTAAGGTCCCTAACATTGAAGGATTTGTTTTATGGTCGTCATGGACCAAAAAATCCCACCTTAGAGGGATAGGAGGCATAGATTTTTATATTAGAAAGAACATTTCTCTTCACATTCAACTTCATAAGATTGACCCTCTCAATCAATACATTTGGATAGAAATTTCAGACACCAATGCTAAGAAGGTGTATATAGCAATTTGTTATTTTGCACCTATTAATTCTACTTTTTATAAGAAAAACAATCTAGATAACAATTGTCCTTATAATAATTTAGAACAAGATATTTATAGTTTGAAAAATGAAGGTAATATCCTCCTGCTAGAAGACTTTAATGCTAGGACCACAACTAAACAAGCTACTCTTTTATGTAGTGACTCCAACCATAATCCTTTATGGCCAGATGAGCACCTTGTTTTATCTAATAGCTACAAAAGAATCTTTGAAGACTAATTGAGAATTTGTTTGGTACTGAGTTGGTCAAGATCTGCAGCTCTCAAGACCTAATAATTTGCAATGGAGTAATGAAGTGGACAAACTCGAACCGGATAACTTGTATTCATGGGATAGGTAGTAGTTTTGTAGAATATGTGATATCTAATATCCATGTTTCCAACCAAATAACAACTTTTGACCTTTTAAATGACCATGAGCCTGACTCTGATCATAAACCTTTAACCCTAACTCTAAACTTTTCCATGCATAGGAGCGCCATTGAATAAAATTCTGATAATCAAAGGAATTTGCGCTTTGACAAAAGTAAAGTTGACATTTTCTTAAAGGATTTAAATATTAAATTAAATCTCCTAACTTATAAGGAAAACATTGAAGAACTCTATCATAATTTTACAACTACCCTTTCCACTTCTATTAACAAGTTCTCTTTCGAGGTGTCGTATAAAAAGAACAATAGAATGACCAACCCTTGGTATGATAAAGAATGTAAAATTGATAGGAAATACATTAGGGATGCCTCTAATGTGTCCTTAAAACTCGATAAGATCAATACGTACAAAGTCATAATTAAAAGGAAAAAATGATACTTTATCAATAAAAGACAAGAACAACTTTCACAACTATATAAAATGGGTCCTAAGAAGTTTTGGAGCCAAATTCTAAAATGAAATACTAAAGAAAATAATAGGATTCCCTTAATGGAATGGAATTCCTAACTTAAAAGTCTTTATGAGTTCCCTAATGCAATGGACACCATTCCTATTTTCCCTACAAAGGAAGAAGTTTTTTCTTTAGATGACATAGAGTTTGGGGTTAAGAGGCTTGCAAATGGGAAAGCTAAGGACATTGAAGGCTATCGAGCTGAAATTTTTAAAATCAGAGGGCCAATCCTTATCCCTCACATACAAAAGATCTTCAATTTAGCAGTCAACCAGGGCTTCCCTAAACCCTGGACGCAAAGCCTCATTGTTCCTATTTTTAAAAATGGGGATAGAAACATTCCCTCTAATTATAAGACCATTATGATTAGCCCGATTTTAGCCAAGCTTTATGGAATTATTTTGGAAAAGAAGATCATCCTTTGGCTAGAAAACCACGGTATAAGAGCTAAAGGCAAGGCTAGGTTTAGGAGATATCATTCAACCGTGGACCATCTTGTTACCTTTAGGATCATTGCAGAGGAGTTCTGCAATACTAAAACCAATAATTTTTGTTGTTTTGTTGACTTTAGAAAAGCTTTTGACATGGTTCCTACGAAAATCCTTTGGAATAGGTTGGAAGAGATAAAAGTGCCTCTCGAGTTGAGGGATGTTGCAATAAGGATGTATGAGAATGTTATTGCTAATTTTAAAAACACTGAGGGCTAGTAAAAGGAGATTAACTGCAATATCAGAGTCAAACAAGGTTGTCCCTTGTCCCCTACCGTTTTTGGCATATACATCGACAAGTTAGAATATTTCTTGGAAAAAGCAGGTTGTTTTAGACCTACTCTCACTGGTATAGTCATCAATATCCTTCTTTATGCCGATGATATCATTCTTATGGAAAGGATTCCCCGTGATCTTGAAAAATAACTAAGAATCCTCGAGGATTTTTTCTCTAATATGGGTATGATTGTTAATACTAATAAGACTAAGGTCATGATTATTGAATCTAATAATATCCCTTATGATACCTTTGTATATGTCAACAACAACTTGAAGGAAGTGACTTCATACAAATATATTGGAATTGATATTCACCACAAGCTCAATTGGAATTATAGCATTGAGAAAAGGATTATTGGGGGATGGAAAGATTATTATGGGCTTGAAAACAATTGTAAATTAGCTGATCTTTGGAGTTGGAATAAGAAGAAACTCCTCTTTGAGACTCTTGTTACACATGTTATTATTTATGGATGTGAAGTTTGGGGTTGTAGTATCTCTCGTGAATCCTAGAGAAAGATAGAGGAAATACAAAAGAATTTTATAACCTACAATCTCAAAATTAAAGGAAATATGCCCTATCCCATCCTCCTCTTAGAAACAAGCCTCTCCCCCATTAAGAGCATGGCTATGACTAGATACCTAATGTATAAGAACAAGTTAAACAACATGAAAGACAAGAGGATTCCTAAAATTTCTTAAAAATCAAGTCATAACCACCATCGACTCAAACGAGGATGGCATAAATATGCCCGGTCTTGGATAAACTATTGGGGAATCATGGAAGACACCATTTTGCATAATAAAGATACTATAAAAAAAATGTCAAATCAAAATTTAAGGAGAAAATGTGGTGTGATAAAGAGTTAGAGGAAAAAATAAAATTAAGGTATTATAAGGATGTAATCAACCCTAATCTAGAAGATCAAAATTATCTATCTGTTTTGCCAAGTGTAAAGGAAAAAAAAACATTTCTAAGATAAGAACAAATTCTCACGAGCTCCATAGTGAAATTGGGTGTTGGTCAATTCCTAAAACGCCATGGGATGAAAGAGTGTGTCACCTTTGTGACACTAAGAAGGTTGAAGATGAAAAACATTTTATCTTAAATTGTCCAGCCTATACCGATATTAGATCTTATTTTCAAAATATTTGTCACACTACCAATATTTCTAACCTCTTAACTCAATAAAAGTATGGTGATGTTGGAAAGCTTCTCTTAATGCTTTTCGAGCACATAAACAAAATTCTAAAGAATCACAAGTAATCGCTTACCCTCTTAAGGTCCGATAGACTAATTCGGTCTTAGTGGACGTTAATCATCATCATCATCATCATCATCATCATCATCATCATATATATATATATATATATATATTTCAAGTTTTTATAAAAAAAATTATTTTTATTTTTTTCAAGTTCTTTTTAGTGTTTTTTACATTTTTTTTTCTGTTATTTTAGGTTTCAAGTGTTTTATTATTATTATTATTATATTATATGAAAAAAATTTAAAATTTCCCAAAAAACAATAACCTA
>ML811825.1:57692-75364 GCA_009831015.1 Picea engelmannii
ATTTTCTCATTTTTATTTATTTATTTTTCAATGTAAATTTAAGAAAAAAAAACTAATAAATAAATTTTAAAGTGACCATTTTGTATCTAATTTTGGGTTTTTTTTTGGCATAGGTGTTATAGAAAGATTTACCTCACTCTATGCAATCTTGCACATAAGGCCTTTTTCCATTTCCCTATGCAGACTTATCATCCCTGTTTGTAAATCCCAGAGCTAAAAATACATATTTTTCCACATGTACGCACCTTGCGTACTATACAACATGCGTATATGCAGGTTGCACCACTACATCCCGCGTACAACGATATTTGTGCCCAAAAATGAAAATTGGTGTTGGGTTTCCATGTCACGACAGAAGATCTATGATCCTTGGCCTTCCATATACTGGAAACGTTCCGACTCGGCCCTTTAGTTCCATTTGAAAGCTATAAATGGGCCAATTCTGAGCTATGGAAAAGAGGAGAAAGAATTCAACTTTGAGAGCAAAATTACTCTGGAGAAATTATTTACTTCATATTGAATCTGCATCCCTTTGTATTTTAAGTCTAAACATAGTGTCCAGCCCCCAAGCTCTTCCCCTATTGATTGAAAACTTGATTGTCTCTCTTCTATGAGCTTTCCTTTAGTGGAGGATTGAAGTGGTGGAGGCCCAACTGGAAGGAAATTAGTTTCTCGGTTCTGAACCATGTCGACACGAAAGTTTGTAACATTTTCACTTTTGATGATCATATATTAATAGAAATACTCTTTTCCCATCCAATTGATATCTTGCAAATATTTGAATTATTATTCCATGGGCGTATTTGTCATGTTTATTAATGGATTATGCTATTGAATGTGCTAACATCATATATTATCACCATATGTTTGCTTTGCTTGGTTGTTGAGGACTAGTTGCAGGTATATTGCTTTGGGTCAAGTCCTCAACGGTGGACTTCATCAAACATTTGGACGAGGTAGGCCTTTTATCTTGTCTTGCTAGCGTATTCGTTTATATAGCATACTTGAGAATAGAGTTGATTTCTGCAGTCATTTCTATCTGTTGTGGTTTACCCTAGCCATAGAGAGATTTTCCTCATAACAGAATTGGCGACCATACTAGGGATTGAATCTTCTTTCTTAGGGTTTGGAGTGTTTTTCTCCTTAGTTTTATCTCGTCCTTATTGTGTTTCTTGTCGTATCATTGCTTGATAGCCTCTGTTCACTCTGGGTTTGAGTTTTTCAACCTTCTCCCTTGCCTGGCTTTGTTTTTAAAAAATATATGCAGTTTTTGTCTTGATAGTCACGTATATATGCAGGTTGTCCCTCTGCAAGTTGCGTACATATTCTTTATTTACTTGAAAAATTGCGTACATCAACCTCTTGTTCTTGTTTACTAGGTTTGGTGGTTGTTGGGTGGGATTTGATGTTTGCTGAGTCTTCTTGGGTCTCTGTAGTGATTGTTAAGTGCCTCTGGGATGACAAGAAACCTGTCTGGGGTTGAATTTTTGGGCGAATTATTTCTCATCACCTTTTCATTTTGATTTTCCTTGTACATTGGGTTGGGTGTTTCTCTCCTTGGTATTCTGCTTGAGTTATCTCTTTCTATACACAGTAGAGTTTTATATATCAAGGTGTTGTTCAATCTATGCATTTTCATTTTTATTATATTGAAAATACAAAAATGTTAGGTATTTTGAATTGCTTGGAATTTTTTATCTTTTGAGTCTTTGTCATTAACTTAGTGCACGTAAAGAAATATTGCATTTTTACTTCAAAATTGAAGAGTTGAAATTGAAAATTGCATTTGTTATTAGAAGCATATCATTCATTGAAAATTGAAGTTAGGACTTTGCATTATATTCATATTTATTTTTCTTGTTGAGTCATAACATCATGAGTTTCACTACCATACCTTTTTGAGTAAACACAACCACTAAAATTAATGCTATAATTTAAAATTGATTAGTCACGATTTTATTTTCTAGGGTGCACAAACTAGCTTAGGATTTAATGCCTTGGAATAGGATTTTGTGAGTAAACTTCTTCAAGGCAACTAAATCAACATATGTGTCTCACAAAGGGAGTGGACAAATCCATTGTATAATTGGTAATATCAGGAGGCTCTGCTCACACCGGAGTTAATCATGAGGTCGTGTGAGGTTGATTGAAGGGATATCCCCTCGATACCTTCTTAGCATCAAAGATATTTCTGGGGATCTATTTGTATATGGGGATATTGCTAGTGCCTTTACCTCCGTGAGAGGCGGTACTTTCAAGGTTTTGGGCTTTGCTACCCTACCCATATGGTGGACCTGACTTATGATTGCTAGCTTGTGCATTGGTTATACATTGGTTTCTTAGTTGTTTGACTTAGGTGCCACATAGGTTACTTGCAGGGGTTATTCTACAGGTACCCTGGGTCAGATAAGGGTCGGACAACACACAACCTTTATGGAGGATTACCTCTCTGGGGGGATCTGACCGAATGGTTGTTAAGCCCACAAGGGCCCTTATAACTGATTATGTTACCTATGATATTTAGCAGGGATTATTAGGTCCCTCTTGGGTGAGACATACCTTGTTTAAGGAGGGAGGCCACTTTCAACCACTTTAACCTATTTGTGTGCATATTGGTCGTTTGATTTTTGGTGTGCTCTTTGATTACTAGTTGGCCTTAGGAGTTTTTACTGAGTTTTCATTATCATGGATAGTGGAGTTCCTTTGGCTCCCTCATTTTCTGCTACCCCCCCCTCCCCCCATGATGTTCACTCATTTCATGGGGGAAAATCTGTTTGATTTTCATAATGGTATGAAAAACTATGAAGCTCAGTCCAAGCCTTGGGTCTCTAGTCATTTTCCTGTTGATATGCCGAATGTGCCTTCAACTTTTCCATCCTCTCCCTGGCCCAATTATATGAATCCTAGCATTGGATCTAGGGTAACCATGGCCCCGCTGCCTACATATTCATTTGATATGAGTCATGTCTCTCAACCAACCCTCACTATGGGAGGTTGGAACCTCCCATCTTACAGATCTGGTCCTAGCTATGCTCTTTCAGGAGCCAGTGATCAAATGGGTGCTTATTCTACTTATTACACCCCATACCTGTATCCTTCATCTCCCATGCATGTTCCTTTGAACAATTTTCCCATGATGGGTCCTCATATATCCCTGAGTGTTTCATTATGGGAGAATCAATTTTATGGTTTGGGCTACCCTCTTCACGGAACCCCTTCACAAGGGGGAAACATATATCCTCACTTGAATATTCCTTATTATACTTTTGTCTCTTCACAGACTTCAGTGATGATGCTCATACACACCTCTTTGTATCAGTTAGGCAAAGGATACTACCTTTCCGGACAGGGATATGGGGTAAACCAGGACCCTTCCTAGCCTGAAATGTTTCAAAGCCAATCTATCCCTGGACCTTGGTACCAAATGCCACAGCTCAAAGCTAGTTCAGTCACTTCCAGTCATACTGGAGATCCATCACCAACCATTTCTAGTCATGTTGGAGATGGGTTGACAACCTCTGCAAGTCATGTTGACAACCCTCACCCAGTCGCTACTAGTCATGTTGGGGGCATCACTCTGGTCGCCACGAGTCATGTCAATATCACATCTCCAACCTATGTACATCATGTAGGAGATGAATCTCTCACCTCTACCAGTCATGTTGAGATCATGTCACCAGCCACTGGGAACGACGCTGGGGGAATAGAGAAGCCTAGATGCTTAATATGTAAGACTAAATTCCTTTGCAGGAATTGCGAAGGAGATCACCTTACTCATTTATGTCTAGCTATTGTTGAGATACCAAAAGTGTGGTTCTCACCTAAGGGCCCTTTGGTTTCTAAAGTGTCTATGGTTTCCCCACATCTTGTGTCTCCTTTGATTGACATGGAAGTAATGCCGCTGCAATATTATCTTGACCACGCCCCCATTGTCAAGGGTGATGTGTCCCTTATCTATGTTATCGTGCATCCCCTTCAACATAGAATTGAAGAAGTGGTTGTACCAGTGCAGTCTCTGGTCAATCCTACTCTCCTTGTGGAGAGTGATACATCCTTCAACCATGTCATCAACATTCCTGATAATGCTTCTTCTAAACAAGAGAGAGTTTTTCTCTCCATGATTACTCCCCCTCCAAGTCTTGAGGAGGTCGCCTTCGATTGGGATGGCCTTGTGGGGTATCCAATACCCTCGCCTATGTCTTTTCCAATGAGAGACATTATACGATATATCACAAAGATGATAACCTTCGCTATCACTTTATCCTCCTTGACTTGGAGAGCTTTGGGTTTTCCCAAGATTATGTCATTTATTCATAAGATACTAACATTCCAAAGAAGACCAACATGGGAGCCTTGGCCTCCCCCGTATTTTCTGCCTATAAACTCCCACGCGAGTTTGAGTTAAGCTCTTTTCCGACTCATCTAAAAAGCAAAAATATTGCTGAGTGATTTTTCCATTTCACACTTGTTAAATTGGACTTGAAAGGTCATGAGTCTTAGTTAATCTCTTTTCCAACTTGTTTTCAAAAAGTGAAAATATTTCCAAGTGAAATTGTCTCTTTCACACTCATAAATTGGATTTGAAAGGACGTATATTTGGTACAAGTTTATCCCCTTTTCACACCAAGTAGACTAAATGTCATGAAAAAGGACATTTTTTGGCGTTAAGTTGTGATTGAATCTCATGCCCTTGCTTGCAGTATTGAGCCTATAGTCGGTTCTCACTTTGTGTTATAAACCGTTTGCCTCAACGGTTTTTGCATCCTAAACTAAGCAGATCCTCGTTTATCCTTCACAATTTGACATCCTATACCCAGAAGGGAACATTCCCCTGAGTGTCCATCTCCCGCATGCATCTCCTTGCATTTAGCATAGGTATGTTCTACTGCTGGAACTAGTTTTTCTTACTTACGACACTCATTTCCTCCTCTGTATCATAGCATTCATTTGTCTATTAAAAAACAAATATGGGCAAGAAGGGAGTATTATATTATATTGGAAGTAGTCATGTCGCCTTTGAACATAGCACAAAGTTATTGAGTCCATTTATCATCATAATTTTGGGTTTAGCATGGCCTTAGGAAGATGAGATCATTACTGAGTCTTCTCTACCGACTAGTTACTCTTCAAGTCCCTATAGAGAATTTCATTGATGCCTCCTGCATCTCACGGTTTCATCATTGAGTATATGTTGTCGGAGTCTTCCATATGTCTCATTCTCTTGTTCAAAGGAGGTCTATCAACCTGTTTCGGTCATTTCTCAGAAATCTTGACTTTGCATGTCGTCCATACCCTCAGTTTATCTCATAATCACATGATATTGTAGTCCTATCATGCACCCTGGTCCTACTTTCATCATTGGTAGGTAACCTTGAACCCAACAGTCAACATTTCATCATTGGTCATTGACTGGGTGGTTTCCCTTGTGTTCGATGACAAGACATATATTCACACATTGGGATTCATTCAGTGTCTTGGATGCCATTAGCCTTATTGGTAGTTTCTCCGTCTTTGTCAGCAGTTTTCCTCATTCGCTACTATTCAGAGGGTCTTTTTCGTGTACCGTTTGCACTTGGCACACGTGAAATATGCACAGGGTCATTGGTTCGTGAACATGTTCTTCATCCGATTTCCTACAAATCATGAAGCTCATGCTTTATACCTCGTGTTGAATGATGAGAGATGCCTTAATGCTATCCTTTTAGTGGGTCTCTTTCCATCGACTTCAACTCATCTATTCTGGAAATGGGACCTAGAGTCTTATGAGTACCTTGAGGATTCTATTCATTAGTGGTAGGTTCTCTCACCATTGATAGTTGGGAATACATCAATGTCTCTTGATCGATGGATTATTCAGGTGTTTGACATCGACTCCTTTATTCACACTTGTAAGAATGTACATGGTGCCTTGAAAACTACTTTCATTATCGGTAGGATGTCTCGCATCTGTTAACGGTATACCTCAATGAACGATAATCAAACAATGTCTCATTGTGTTCAAACTCAACTCCTTTATTCACATGATGTAGAATTGCACCCTTGGTGAATTGTGTAGAATACTTGAATACATCAGTATGTGGTTGTATCTTTCTTGAGATATTGCTTCCTTTTTATTGGACCAATACCTATATGACTTCAGTGATCATGGGAGATCAGATTGTACTCCATTGTATAACATATATCTTCATATTGATTTTGAGACTGGTTCTACTGGGCCTTGTTCATGACTGTGATAGCCTTTGGCACATAACCACATTTGTATTTTCCTATTCATGGCCATGTATAGTTGTTTGGTATATTTTCACATGGATCTACAATGTAATTCAAATTGGCAACCATGTATGCAAATTCAGTACATGATATAATGAGCAACTAGTTCTTCCAGTTGGTTCCCCATCACTCCACTTCTGGGTTGTTTATAATGTATTTTGGCCATCACAGATACTCCTCTGATGTCACACATTAGAGGGCATGTGTTATAGAAATATTTGCCTCACTCTATGCAATCTTGCTCAGAAGTCCTTTTTCCATTTTCCTATGTAGACTTATCAATCCTGTTTGTAAATCCCAGAGATAAAAATACATATTTTTCCACATGTACACACCTTGCCTACTATACAACATGTGTATATGTAGGTTGCGCCACTACAGCCCGTGTACATCTGGATTTGTGCCCAAAAATGAAAATTGGTGTCGGGTTTTCATGTCATGACAGGATATCTATGATCCTAGTCCTTCCATATACTGGAAACGTTCCGACTCGGCCCTTTAGTTCCATTTGATGGCTATAAATGGGCCAATTTCGCGCTATGGAAAAGAGGAGAAAGAATTCAACTTTGAGAGAAAAGTTACTTTGGAGAAATTATTTACTTCATATTGAGTCTACATCCCTTTGTCCTTTAAGTCTGAACACAGTGTTCAACCCCCAAGCTCTTCCCCTATTTATTGAGAAATTTATTGTCTCTCTTCTATGATCTTTCCTTTAGTGGAGGATTGAAGTGGTGGAGGCTCAGCTAGAAGGAACTTAGTTTCTTGGTTCTGAACCATGTCAACATGGAAGTCTATAACATTTTCACTTCTGCTGATCATATATAAATAGAAATACTATTTTCCCGTCCAATTGATATCTTGCAAATATTTGAATTATTATTCCATGGGAATATTTGTCATGTTTATTAATGGATTATGCTATAGAATGTTCTAACATCATATATTATCACCATATACTTGCTTTGCTTGGTTGTTGAGGACTAGTTGCAGGTATATTGCTTTGGGTCAAGTGCTCAATGGTGGACTTCAACGAACATCTGGACAAGGTAGGCCTTTTATCGTGTCTTGCTAGCATATTCGTTTATATAGAATACTTGAGAATAGAGTTGATTTCCAGAGTCATTTCCATCTGTTGTGGTTTACCCTAGCCATAGAGATATTTTCCTTGTAGCAATAGGGATATATTGTCAAAACTAGAATTTCAATTAGGTCGTAATTAGCCATAATTTTAACGTTTAGAATTATTTTTTTAGTTAGCATCACTTTTTTGTTTAGGTGTTAATTTTAAGGTTTTTCTGAACTACTGTATGAGTTTTGAATTCCATGCTTGAAAAATGTTGTAATTTCGACCCCATTTTAAAAAATGGTGCTACCGGTAGCACCACTTTTTGATTTGGGGGTTGATTTTCATGTTTTTTATGCAAAAACATGGGATTTTAGGGCCAGAGTTCTCGTTTTGAAGTCACAGTTCTCATTAAGTTGGTAACTATGTTTCAAATGAGTGTTAATTTTTACGAGGGTCCTTCATAGGTACTTCTAGAGAAGTCCACAACTCCATTGACGTCGCCACTAGTTGCACAAATTCATGAGACTTATTCTGATCAGATATCTGAACTTGACATATCTTTTTTTTATGATCAGAAGAAAGAATTTGGAGGTCCAAAATATCTACCACAATGGACACAACAAAATCTTCAGACAACAGGTGATCTAGTGGGTGATCTTGTCGATCCACGAAGAACTAGATCTCATTTTGTGGAGTCTCCACAAGTTATTAATGCCATAGAGCCTTTGCTACCTATTTATTGTTAAATGGTACTTGGATTAGACCCTCATTATTATGCACAATGATGCAGGAGCATCTCCCACATCAAGCGAGCCAACGCAGAAGACAACGGACAATTGGACGAGTTCCAGCGCAAATTTTAAAATTACCTTGGAAGTTGTTGCGCGATCTTAAATGAAGTGCACTTGTATAATGTAATTGGACCTTGAGCCTTTAGCTCTCGTCCTTAGTAGGTAGAAGGCATTTAAAGTAGTTAATGCAGGTAGATAGGATTTAATTCTAGATTAGACAGTTTGAGAGCGCAAGAGGGAAACGAGATGTAGACACCCTCATTGTGTATTGTATTATTATTGAATCAAGGAAGAAGAGCAAGAGCATGTAGAGAGTTGTGTAAGAACACCCATGTACAGACATTTGAATTAATAGAAAGGATTGGTTCAAATTCATGTTTTTGTGTTTGTTCTCTGTATATGAATGTTATTCTCATTTGATGTTTGCTTCCTGTTATTAATTTGTTTTGATATGCTGTGTATATGATTTCATGTTTGAGTTTGAAGTCTGAGAGGAAGTAGGAATGATTTTCAATTGTTTCTCTATCTGAGCTAGAGATTCCTGCAAGGAGTGCAGTCAAAGTGTCCACAAGGAGTGCATTGATAGAGGGTTCAGAAAGAGATATCTTTTGTTCTCATCTTTGTAGGAGTGTAGTTGGGCACAGGAGCTGTGCAAGGAGTGCGCAGGCCGAGTGAAGTTCATGGTTGTGAACCTGAGTAAGAGTTGAAGGACTGCTGCTACAGGTGGGTGTTGTAGTGTACCCTTTTCACTACCGAGGTTTTCAAACCTCTCAGTTACCATTCTATACATGGATTTTTACATAATTCGTAAAGACATTATAAACACATGCATTTAAACAATTAAACACACTTAAATCTCAGAGTAAAATATATAAGTTACTGCTACAATTAAACAAGCCATAACATTCAACAATAATTCATTTACATAGCGGAAAACATGATAACGTATCCAGAAGAGTCATGCAAATGTGATAAAACATAGTCAGATACTTATCTGCTGACAGTGAAGAAATCCACCAACCAAATGCAGGCCTCCCACGAACCTACTAGCCGTAGACCGCACTGCTCCTCAACTCAACAGTGGGTCACCCCTGAGATGGGACTGAGCTCCACCCCAGGGCAAGGAATCCAGACTCAGGCTAAGGTTACAGGGAATTCAGTCATACACAACCACCAGGAAGAAATCTCTCCTAGGAATCTCCCTCGCTCGCTGCCCACAGACCCTCATTCCCCACATGCCTGTTCCACCCCAGGAGAGTGCACCTTTTCTGTCACCTAGACAGTCCTTCGGTTGTCAGTCTCCCTTACCTTGGGTTACAGGAACAGATCAGACCGGAAGTCTCTGGGCTCTATGGCAGCTACAGGGTTCCTTCCAGGAGTTCTCTCCTCCCTCTGCACACTCTCTCACCTGGAGGAGTTGCTCACAGGCCAAAAATCCTCACGCAGTCCAGTACTGCGTGGTCACAACAACCCACGGGGAAAACAGACACGAGATATCCAACAAGTTTAACAATGGAGGATGGTCTCACGGATTGGCTCCACACATAGGATCGGCGCTCAGACAGAGGATGTTTTGGCCTTTCAGAATTCAACACACACACAGGCTATTCCCAAAATCAACACAGACTATTTAATTTCTCATTCCAGAACAAAGGAATACACCAGTTTCCTCAGAGCCAGATACAGGCTTCCTAGAACTGGTTCAGCGATGGCAAATGAGTCTCATGGTCACGGCTTCGGGACAGAGAGGTGCAGATTATTCAGAACAATCACAGGCTTTCCAGCTCTCAGGGACGCACGAGGTATTCTTTGCAGAGGTCGAGTTAATCGTACTGCTCAGAGCCTGTACACGCTCCGGCAATCGAGTGGAATGGAGGAGGAATCCCCCTCACGGCTCATCTTGGTCATTTTATCTGCATGCACCAGGGCTGACACTTGTCACCCTTGGAACTTCATGTGTTCCATCAGCCTGCATCCCTTTTGCATGATTTCCCTTTCCAAAACTTAGGATAAACAGAAATGCACATGTCTCTTTTTGAAATAATATTAAAATATTATTTCCCATGCTTAAGCCCCCTAGGCTCAACACTTAGCCCGTTTCCCACCTTCCAGCCCCTAGTTTCTTGCCCACTCTGTGGATGCTCAGTCCCCCTTCACTCATTCATCATGGTCGGTCTGTACCTGGCGGTGTTTATATTTTATTGATTATTCTGCATACATACAAGTACAACAACAGGATCCTAGCCCTCAAACACTTAGGCTTCCTGGCCTAACAAACACATAAGCCTTCCAGCTTATACAAAACTTGGCTCACCAGCCTATAGAGCACATTTACAATTCATTGCATATATCATGATTTGTAATGGGGCTCGGCCTTGGGGACACTACAATCCCCCTCCCCTTATTTTTTCCCTGTCCTCAATGCCACTTTACATCGCATCTGCAAGTTCTTCAAAATTTTCAAAAAGATACGGGTACTCTGCCCGCATAACATCTGCATGCTCCCATGTTGCGTCCTCAGGACCATACCAGGTCCACTGGACCTTTAAAAGCCCTATAGCTCGATTTCAGAGCTGTTTGCTTTTCCTGTCCAATATGCGTACAGGATGCACTTGCAGGACACCTTCTGGTTCCACCTGGATCACAGTCCAATCGATAACATGATTAGTATCAGGTACATATTTCTTAAGCAATGAAACATGAAACACATTATGTACAGTCATAGATGCAAGTAATGAAAGCATGTATGCAACTGGCCCAATCCTTTCCAGAATCTCGAATGGCCCACAAAATCTTGCTGCCAACTTGGCGCAACTTCCCAGCTTCAGGGAACTCCTGTTAGTTTTCACTTTCAGGAAAACACGGTCACCCACTTTGAATTCTCTATGGGTTTTGTTACTATCAGCGTAACTTTTCTGCCTGTCCTGGGAAACTTTCAGATTCTGTTTGATTTTTATCATTTGATCTTCCATCTCTTTGAGTAGTTCAGGTCCAACTACTGTTCTGTCAGCTGGATTATCCCAGCTCACTAGAGTGTTGCACTTTCTTCCATAAAGTGCTTCGAATGGGCTCATCTTCAGAGATGTATGATACCCATTATTGTAGGCAAATTCGACCAAATGTAGGTAGTCTTCCCACCTTGATGGTTTATCCATCACATACATTCTCAGCATGTCTTCTATTACTCGGTTTACTCTCTCTGTCTGTCCATCAGACTCGGGGTGATATGATGTACTAAAGTTCAGATTTGTTCCAAATCCTTTGAAAAGTCCTTTCCAGAAATTCAAAGTGAATTTTGGGTCCCTATCAGACACAATTGTCCTAGGAATTCCATGCAAGCATGCAACTTCTTTTAAAAAGATATCAACAACCTCTGCTGCTCTGTGGGTGGTTTTCAGTGGAATAAAATGGGCATCTTTAGTAAGCTTTTCCACCACCACCATGATTGAATCATGCTGCTTGCTTGTTCTGGCAATCCTGTGATAAAATCCATTGTTACCACGTCCCATTTCCACTTAGGAATGGGTAAAGGCTGTAACAACCCTGCTGGGTGTCTATGCTTAGCCTTAACCCTTTGGCATTCCATACATCTGGTGATGTATTCAGCAATTTCTTTCTTCAACCCCGACCAAAAATAATGGCTTTTGACTGCTGCCACAGTCTTTTGATATCCAGGATGACCAGCATAAGTCACATTATGCATTTCTTTTAGAATTGCCAGCTTCAATTCTCGGTCAGTAGGTACATACACTATGTTTTTATACAAAAGTAAACCATTAGTTCCCAAGGTGTAACTTTCCTGGGTCTGTGGTCTCTCACACTGCTGTAGCTTTTCTACAAGACCTTTGTACTGCAAATCATCATTTGCAGCTTCAAGAATTTTATCTTTAATCTCAGTTTTGTACATGCTAATGGCTGTAGCATGTAATTCGTGCACTTTTCTATTGAGTGCATCAGCCACCTTATTTTCTTTCCCTTTGATATGCTTGATATCAAAGTCATATTCACACAGAAATTCCAGCCATCTAATTTTCCTGGCATTTAAGGTTGGCTGATCAAATAAATACTTCAGACCATTATGGTCTATTCTCAACTCGAATTTCTTGCCCATGAGGTAATTTCTCCATTTCCTCAAGGCGTGGACGATTGCTGCCAGCTCCAAATCATGAGTGGAATAATTCTTCTCATGCTCCTTCAACTTTTGGGATTCATAGCAAACTACAAATCCTTCTTGGTTGAGAACTCCTCCCAGCCCCTCCTTACACGCATCTGTGCACACTACATAATCCTTGTCTGGATCTGCAATCTTCAGGATTGGAGCACTAGTGAGCAGTTGCTTCAGTTGCTAGAAGCTGCTCTCACATTCATCAGTCCACTGAAATTTCTTCTCCTTCCTTTGCAAGGAAGTGATAGCATGCGCTATCCTTGAGAATCCGGCTATGAACCTCCTATAATAGCCTGCCAGACCCATAAAAGATCTAATTTCCACCACATTTCTTGGCACTGTCCATTCTCGAATGGCCTGTACCTTTTCAGAATCCACAATGATCCCCTCCTCTGATATAATGTGTCCCAAGTAATGGATCTGCCTTTGGTGAAAGGAGCACTTGCTCAGTTTTGTGTACAGTTGGTGTTCTCTCAACACCTGTAGCACCATTCTCAGGTGTTGTTCATGTTCTTCCTCTGTCTTGGAATACACCAAGATATCATCCAAGAAGACTATGACAAACTTGTCCAGATAATTTCTGAACACTCCATTCATTAAGCACATGAAGACAACAGGCGCGTTGGACAGTCCAAATGACACCACTGTAAATTCATAATGATTATACCTTGTTCTGAAGGTGGTCTTGCTGATGTATTCATCTTTTATCCTCACTTGATGATATCCAGATCGAAGATCTATTTTCGAAAATACTTTTTCATCCTTTAACTGATCAAAAAGATCATCAATCCTTGGCAAAGGATATTTGTTTTTGACAGTGACTTTATTCAACTGTCGAAAGTCAATGCGCAGCCTCATCGTCCCATCTTTCTTCTTCACAAATAGGACTGGGGCTCCCCACGGTGACACGCTGGGATGAATGTAGCCTTTCCTTAATAGCTCTTCGAGCCGCAATTGCAACTCTTTCAGCTCTGGCGTACTCATCCTATAAGGAGCTTTCGAAACTGGAGCTGCTCCAGGCATTAGATTTATAGAAAAGTCAATGTCCCTCTTCGGAGGTAGTCCAGGAACCTCCTGAAACATGTCCTCAAACTCTTTGAGCACCCTGTGGTCTTCCAGATTCGAGACCACATTTTGGAATACTTCCTCCACCCGGGATGCAAATAATTGACAGCCTTTCCGGTAACATTTCTTCAGCTGCATGGCTGAGATTTCTCTAACAGCCACGACTCTGGGAATTCCTTGGATTGTTACCTGATTTCCCTCTTTGTCCAGACATGTGAACCTCTTGTTACGACAATCTAGTAGGGCATGGTGCTGGTCCAACCAGTCCATCCCAATTAAGAAATCATATGAGCCTAAAGGTAGAATGTTCAATTCATCCTTAGTGCTCATTCTTTTCATATCCACCGAACAGGACTTAACCAATTCAGTGACCTTCCTCTTGGTCCCTGTGGCTAACTGTACTAACCAAGACTTCTCATGTTTTCTTCTCATTAGATGCAAACTTTCCACCACTCTAGGATCTACATAAATATGGTTAACCCCTGAATCAATTAAAATACCAAGTGGTCGGTTGTTGATCATACCTTCCACTTCAATCATGTGTGATTGAAATTCTACTTGCTTGTTGTCCAGGGCTGCATAGATCCTCGGCATTCTGCTGCCCATATCCTCCACTGTTTCATCTTGCTGAACAGTATGGACAGTTCTTGATTTGTCTTTCCTATGGGGGCAGTCTCTGTACCTATGATTCCCTTTGCAGCCCCAACACTCCATGGGTGGAGGTCTTGGCATCTTCTCACTCCCTTCAACTTTCTTGAGCTCTTTAAAAGATGACTATCCCCAAGGACTATTTCTGAAAAAGGAAGACTTGCTTCCCTTTTGCCTCTGTTCTTCCTTAAACCTCTTCTGGTCATTCCAAGCCTTCCGAAAGGTAGGCTTTTCCCTTTGCTGTTCATATAGGAATTTCTCCCTTCTTATGGTTTCTTCCATGGTATTAGGATCATCGTATTGAATCTTGTCACCAATGGAAGGTGGCAGTCCACTCAGATACCTCTGAATTTTAACAGCCTCGTCTTTGATGAATGGAACATACCTTAGTAGTTCCAGAAAACTTCGTTCATACTCATCAATGGTCATACTGCCTAACTTGAGTTCAAAGAACTCCTTCATCTTTCTGTCATAGTATCTTTTAGTCAGGTATTTCTTCTCGAAATACCTCTTAAACTCCTTCCACGTGACCTCTTTCTCTCTGATGTGTTGCACCTGCACAAACTGATCCCACCACATGGAGGCTTTTCCTTTCAGTTGGTACATTGAAATTCTTCCTTCTGCATGGGAAGAATAATTCTGCAGTTGGAAGCATTTCTTCATGCCCAACAACCATGTCTCGGCATCTTCCTCCTTCTTATGTTCTCCATCGAATGTTGGAGGTTTAATTTTATTCATCTCTCCTTTAAATTCCTCTTTTCTAGATTTTCAATGTTTTCTGGTAGGGGATGGGCTTGAACTACTGTGTGTCTCCTTGCCAGAATGCTTCGGGGAGAGACGGTAATGTCTGTTACCACTCCTCGATCTCCTTCTCCCCTCAGGGGCTTTGACACTTCTTGATCTGCTTGTGTCACTCCCCTTTTCCAATTTCTTTTCTATTCTTTCCAGGCTCTTCAACATTTTTAAATTGAATTCACCCTGTCGATCCCATATTTTCATGAGATTTCGGCTATCAGCTAGGCGAGCCTGGGCATCTTTCTGCAATCTTTCGATGAGTTGCATCATATGCTCTTCCTTACCCATCTCTTTTCCATACCCATTGGAGTTCGATCCTTCGACTCCCAGGTTAAAATCCTTTCCTTCCTGTTCATCTTCTATTTCAGGGGTAAACTGCACTTTTCCCCACTCCATACTCAGCGTTGATTAACTGGAATCCTGACCTTCGTTGAGCTCTGCACACGCACTGTGCAGTTCAATTCGAAGTTTGTCAGTCCATTAAACTTTCGCGAACAATCCACAATATTTACAAGCCAGTTCAATGAAAATAAAAGGCATTTCGTTTTAAATAAGTTTCTTGAACTGGAAGTATTATGTATTTCTTCCATTTCTTTGCATTTGAGGCAATTCCAAAACAGTTCTGGCACTCGTCAACCTTCTGTAATATAACGTGCAGACAACTAGAATTTGTCAAGCCTTCGTTTCTTGAAAATTCTTCATCATTCATAAACAATCCAATTTATGAAAATGTTTTCAATTTCACGAATTTTCTGAGCTCTGCTCGGCTCAGTATTTTTCGGGTTTTTTTTTTGAAACTTCAGTTTTCGAAACTTTCGGGTTTTTTTGGTACCCGGGACTTCAGGTTTTTCGGCACCCAGGAATTCATTATGCAGTGACTCCCCACCTCTTGTCATTTCAATTGCCGAATTCCGAAATTCCGATTTACTTTACCCTCCGGGCCCACTACCACGGTGGCACGTGGAAAGTTCAGGAGGATTCACGTCACTTTCAACGATGTCATCAGTTCCCACCTTTCTCGCTTCTCTTCTCATATTGTATTCCCACTTACTGGCATGTGGTACTCTTCATGTGTCCACCTGGCACATCTCTCGATTGAAGCTTCGGGTGTCGAGGTTTCGTGATCCCCGACGACATGAGTTCATGTCCTCACGAACTCCCGATCCCCTATTTCTCGATGTGACTTTGCCTTAGCCTCCTCGGCTATGCCAAGGTCCATGTGACCTCCTCTCATAAGACCACAGTCTTTTACTCTTATCGGGGTTTTGGACTTTCCAAAGCCGAAACACAAGTGTCCTCAGGATTCGCGATTCTCCGATTTCCGACGCACCTTATCTTCAGCTAGCCCTCCTGGCTATAGCTTCCAGCCAATGTGACCATCACCCTATGACCACAACTTTACCCCTCGGTTTTTCGGGGTTTGCGATGCAAAAATGCATACGCCTACGAAATTCTCGACTCCTCGAATTCTGACTCTCTGTCGTGCTGACAACTCGTCTCCACTATGACACTGTCCTCTACTCTGATGTGCGGACAGTTGTTCCCCACTCATCAGGGTTTCGCGTTTCGCAATTCCAAAGTGAATAAACCCCATGTCCCCGAGATTCCCGATATCCCGATGGACCAAACACCGAGGGATGGCTTCATTATCGGGACTTTTTCCGATGGCGTCGATGGTTTCCACGCGTCCCCTATCTGACGGATGGTCCAATTTCTCTGGGTTTTCATGACTTGTGATGTCCTAGGTTTCTTGTCCTCAAGAACTTCGATACACCGATTTCCCGATGCACCAAAGTGCCGACGGGCGCTCGATCTCCGCCATGTGTCTCTCTCCAACGGACGGCTCCAGATCTCGTCGGATCTTTCGCCCCTAGTTTCTGAGGTTTAACCTTCAGACACCTCCCGGCAGATCCAATGACTGTCGAGTTTTCCGGCCGAGATCTGATGGCTCAGATGGTTTCTAACTAACTCGGGATTTTTCATATCGCGATTTCCACACCCCTCTGCCATTTCCAAAGGAATTTTAATCCTTACGCACATTTTTCCAGATCCGATGGTCACGAGGGCTCGCCTTCCCTCCCGAACGGATCCTAAGGTTCTAACACCATTGGTGTAGAGACTTGTCTCCCTGTGGCCGTAGACCACATCGGCTGCAGTTTCACTGCACCGCTAAACTTCCTGAGTTCTTAATAAAAACTCGTCAAGTGTCTCCTGGATGCTTCGGAGCAAACCAGGGTCCGAAATTGGTCCTCCCGACTCAATTTCCCCTCGTATTTTCAGTCCAAAGACCGCTCCACTGGCCCATCTAGGCTCAGTGTCGAAACCTTGGCTCTGATACCAATTTGTAGTGTACCCTTTTCACTACCGAGGTTTTCAAACCTCTCAATTACCATTCTATACATGGATTTTTACATAATTCGTACAGACATTATAAGCACATGCATTTAAACAATTAAACACACTTAAATCTCGGAGTAAAATATATAAGTTACTGCTACAATTAAACAAGCCATAGAATTCAACAGTAATTCCTTTACACAACGGAAAACATGATAACGTATCCAGAAGAGTCATGAAAATGTGATAAAACATAGTCAGATACTTATCTGCTGACAGTGAAGAAATCCACCAACCAAATGCAGGCCTCCCATGAACCTCCCAGCCATAGACCGCACTGCTCCTCAACTCAACAGTGGGTCACCCCCGAGATGGGACTGAGCTCCACCCCAGGGCAAGGAATCCAAACTCAGGCTGAGGTTACAGGGAATTCAGTCATACACAACCACCAGGAAGAAAGCTCTCCCAGGAATCTCCCTCGCTCACTGCCCACAGACCCTCATTCCCCACATCCCTGTTCCACCCCAGGAGAGTG
>ML811825.1:98859-110261 GCA_009831015.1 Picea engelmannii
TACCATAAAAGTTAAAACTAGAGGAAAATACCTCTGAATCGTTTCCATCCAGTGATAGAAGAATTTGATGGGTGCTTATGCTTCCCAATGAATGCATGTTAGGGCTATCAATGGATGACTCCTCCCATAGATAGAAACACACTTTACTTTTACCCTCCAAGCCTCGGCAGTGCCTTCCTTTGCCTACAGGTGGCAATCAACTATGATAAACATTATGAATAGTGGATTGCTTATGTAAAGAGAAGAGAATAGTGGATTGCTTATGTAAAGAGAAGAGTATCAGGATAAACTACTTCATCTTCGCTACTTCTACTAGTTCCGATCCAGAATAAATAATAGTAGTTCCAATCGAGAATAATGGCTATTTACGAGTGAATGATTCATTTTTGGATCCCCAAGAATTGGCGGGAGATGGAAATGGAGGCGAAAAACCTCTGAATCGTTTTCATTACAAGAAAATGGGGGCGAAAAACCTCTGAATAATTATCATTACCAGAAAATTGAGGCGAATGGGAGGATCTGGTTCGAATTTTAAGGGGCGAAAATCGATTTCCATGCTCTTCCCTCACAAATATATGTGGGCTAAGGGTTATATATATATATATATTTGAAAATAAATTTGGGGCTATTATATATAGGTAAACCAAAAAAACCTCTCTATGTAAACAATTCGCCCAACCAAAATTCCAAACCTCTTAATTTCGCCCATCTGGGAAATTTCGCCCCTAAAATAACCTATTACTAAGGGGGAGTTTATTTTTTTTTTAACTTGAGCATGCACATGGAAAACCCAACTTAGTGCACATTAATCCTCTTGTACTCATGATCAAGGATTAATACAATGTGATTTGAGTTGGTTTCTTAGTCTTTTATGTGTCAAGATTCATTATAGTTTTCTCTCTCCTCTATTTCTTTTACAATTAACTAGTGTAGTGTTTCCTACAATCTTGGCAATTTTTTCCTGGCAATGAAAGCATATGTTCCTTTTTGCAGAATGACCCATTGAAAAGGAAGGAGACTATATATCTAGAGGGAAAAAAATTCCAATGGGGTTTACGCCTCTAGAAATATCATTCACATCCATTGTTATAAGAAACAAAAAGGAAAACAAAGAGGAGGAATAAAAAAATAAAAATAGGAAACACCATTTCCATGAACATTGGGACTTAAGAAGATCCAAAGACTCCAAATGTTGGAGCTCAATGTTTAGAACAAGAGAAGAATAAACTTATGGATATTTTCCATGAATTTAGAGATGTCTTTGCATGGTTGTAATACCCTGGTTTTGAGACCCCATATTAATAATTTATTTTATTTATTTGGTGAAAGGCCAAAGTGCCCAAACAATTAAAAGAGGTCAGAGTGCCTAGAAAATGTAATATTTTGAACATTACAAATAATAGAATACATCATTGGTTGCAAGACGAACAGGGACAAGAGTTATAGGGGGCTATGATTCCACAAGAGAGGGGACTAAAGGGGCTAAGTATTTTTATTATATTTTATTTACCCATCTTGGTATTAATTGGTAAAAGTGGTTACATGAGCTTCTTGGGGAAAGGCCACGTGGTTCTTGATTTCCAAGTAAATATATAAAACCCTCTTTGGGTTGTTTGGGGGTTCACTCTTTCACTCTATCATTTGGTTCAATATTAATTCATTCCTCTTTCTCATTCTTGTGTTTTCTCTAGAAAAGGAAAACGAATTATTGAGGAAAGAAGCCATTGTTTTGTTGGTTGTGGTAATTACTGGTGTATTCCAGCCATGGATTGGTGCATGTATGTATGATATGCATGGGCATGTGTTAAACCTTGATCACAACTATGAGTCCTAAGAGTCTCAACATGGAGATTCTTGACCAGATGCGTTGGAGCCCTGGAAAGAGGTGGATATCCTGAGGGAGTGTATGGTAGTGAAGGGGGTTCATTGTCTTTGGGTGGTGAAGGATGGAGAGAAGAGAGCTAGTCTACTTTGGATTTTTGTGTGTTGAGACACTTGTGAGAGATTGAGTGTTGACTGGTTTGGGAAGATGAGTGTTTCTCTAGAGCCCATCCTTGTGGATTCATAGCCATGGCTTAGGGGTGACTTGTTGATGAGGCTTGGAACAATAAATTCTAAGGTGTTGAGTTTTGTATCTTCAGACATGTATTCTCACATGACCCTAGGTGTTGGGAATTTTGGAATCGTCATGGGCACCAGATCACTCTTTCAGTTTGGTGAAAATCCCCTTGGATTTGAGTGGAGGATCCATGGGTTTGGTGATGGGATTTGTGGGCTTGTGTTGGGGCTTCACACCCACAAGGAAAGCCTCATTTGATGTTGACTTTTCGAGGGGCTTCTATGGTGACCCCTAAGGATTTTATATTAAGTAGAGAGGTCATTGTGACATTACACATCATGTAGTGTGTGTGGAGACATGATGGAGCTAACATACATGAGTCTGCGCTTGCGCTATGGGGATTGGTGATGTTAGCAAAGGGAAATGTCTAAAAGGTGGAGAATATGTCTCTTAAGAGAGAGTCGAAGAAGGTGGCATGTGTGGAGCACATTTTTCTTACAATATACAGTTTGTAGGAGGACAAAGTGCATATATATGTGGGTTCAGAAGGAAAAATCATGTATAGGGTATACATGATTTGCAATGGAGAAAACAATGTATGTCTATGGGTTTCCACTAAGGTAAATCTCATATATGGTTTTATGGGTAGGTACAGATATGTATAGGATGATAGGTGACATCGACAAGCCGTACAAGTGGTCTACAACAAATTCGTGTGTAAGGGCGATTCCTAGGGATATTGTTGATGTTCGGTTTTCTGATTTGCATGGTTATTGGAGAACAAGGTTGTTCTTAGTTTTGGTGACTTTGGAGGACAAGTTTGTCCTCAGATTTTGGTGATATTGTATTGGCTGGGAGGGATGTTTTTTCCCTTAGTATTTCTGATGATAACAAGATTACAGAACTGAAATCATGTCTCATGTATTGATGATTCATATATGATCTTTGTGTTTCCGCTGCATATGCTTTCAGTCAATAATTTTCATGTAAATTTGTTCAGTGATAACAACTAGGGTTTTATTTTTAGATCACTAGGAAGCAATTTCCAGTTCAGAAATTAGTCACATAGAGTTGCATGTGAAAATTGACATGGTATTAGAGATTGGGATTTGAAGAGAAGGAGATCATATTGAGACACATTGTTGGCTACAACATTGGAAGATTGTTTCTCTTGTTCTTGTTCTTTTCATTGTTTCAGGCATGTCACATGTGGTAGCTCTGAGAGGGAGCTAAAATGATGGTTGCAAGTGGAAATAGGTTAGATAGTATCTGTTTTGAGACATGGAGAAGATTGTCCAGATGATGAATTATGGACTATCAAAACTATGTGGTGTGCCAAGTTGGGAGTTTTTGTGGATTGGTGGAGAGCCCAAATCACAACAATATGTTGTGTGGAAGATCGTCAACCCTGTGGATGGAATTTCGATGACTTTTCATGGTGAGTTACAATGGTTGCATCTCAGGTGATTTGGCATGGATGAGATGAATTCATACATTTGGCATGTTGATGAGATAGAGTCTTGATTGGGCCAGAGTGTTTCACATTGTCTACGTATGACGATGTATGAAGTATTTGAACAAGGAGGATGAAAACACTATAGAGATGAGTTGAAAAGGTCTAGAGTGGACTAGATTAAGTGTCCAACCACATCTTGGGACTACTCAAATGAGGACACAGGATCAGTGGTAGCATGTGTAGACACAGAGGGTTTTTTGTGACTTCGATGATAGAATTGAGTAGTAGTTCATTGGATGGTTATGACTTTGGGAAGAAATATGCTTTCCTTGGAGGATTGCATGGTTCTTATATAGTGGGATTCATCGACACATGACTGGCGCACAAGATTTGTTCTTGAGTTTCACAATGTATGACTTAGGTATGTACGAGGATCTTGGTAGGAGGACCCGACATGTAGTATAGGAATGTGGAGCACTGGTATTCTGGATGGAGTCAGGGGGTGTGTTGTGAGTGGTAAATGTTCCATGGGTTCTAGGAGTGCATTCTCAGCCTTAGGGATTGAGGAGTAGGACTTTACACTATTGTTTTGGCATGGAAAAGTGTTATTGGATGTTGAGTTGGTCTTCCCAGGTCTTGGGAATGTTTTGTGTTGGGGATTTGTGCATGAGAGACGTTGTCAGGGTTTGATAGGATATGGAATTATTGTATCTAGGAGGAGACTCATTTGGTGTCCAGGAAGGATAGAGATGGTTTGAGTGTCATGAATATGGTCATTTTTATTCATAGTTTCCACACCGAAGGGGAAGGGGAAGAATGCAACAGGCATTAGTAACAAAGGTTGATGCGTTTTTTGACAGGTTCCAAAGGGACATCTTGTTGGTCTCCAGCCTTTCAGGTACAATTTCCAGCAAGGGGACTTATTCGATGGATAACAGATCATTTTTCCATATGACAGGTGCTATAGAGTTGTTTAACACTTTCATGTAGATTAGATAAGACTTGTGTGTGGAGCTTGGAACGAGAGTCAATCATGAGGTATAAGAATATGGTATAGTATAGTTTTGGTTGGAGTCAAGAGAGGTGTTGAGGGTGTCAAATGTGTTATGGGTGTCAGAACTCAGGAGTAGTGTTCTCTTAGTCTTGGAGATTGAGAGAAAGGGGTACCACATATTATTTTGGGTTAGACAGGTGTTTTTTATGCCCAATGGATTTATCTTCAGATCAACGGTGGTTCTTGGAGTTAGATAGGGACAACCTATGTGTGTTGTGACCAACAAGAGTAGAGAGACAAATGAGGAGGAGCATGTAGATCCACCAACAACATAGGTATAGATGGAGAAGGTAGCTCCATGAGTGGTGAGGAATGTGACCCCACCAGTAGTACCATCTCAGAGGTAGCCAGAGTTTAGAGGGAGTTAGCTCTCGGGATCTAGTAGGGAGGAGTAGTCTCCCAGGACTGTGTAGAGGATAGTGGACAAGTAGCATGTAGCTCTAAAGGTTGTGAGGACTCAGAGGGAGTCCAAATTTAGAGGGACTCAAGAGGATTAGAGGGATTCAAGAGGTTTAGAGGGAGATTCAGTCGCTTAGTGGGAGCCAACCTTCAGGTATAGATGGGAGAGAGGCATCTTCCAATACTATCGGGTAGCTATCATGGGTTGAGATGGACAAATAGGAGGTTTAGAGGCAGAAGGATTCTAGGAGAAGGATGTATTCCAGGATGGGATCATGTCAGACAACAGGATTTTCTTTAGTGACCAAGGATGAAATTAGTTAGGAGGAATGGAGAGCAGAATTTTCTTCGGTGACATAGGGAGAAACCAATAAAGCATATTGAAGAGTAGTTGTGGTAGCATATCCATGATGGGAGACAAAGGTACTTCCAAGTGATGATGGAGGATGGAATTCCTCCCATGCTAAGAGGGAGTGTTGATTCTTTTGTAGAATCGGGAGGCATCCCCACTTTTGGAATGTGGTGAGAATACCTTCCTCGATAAGAGAGAGTGTTTATTTTTGTAGCTTTAGGCAAGTATTCTCACATGAACCTAGGTGTTGTGAATGTGGGAATCATTGTGGGAACATCACACTTACGGTTTGGTGAAAAACCCCTTGGATTTGAGTGGAGGATTCATGGGTTTGGTGATGGGATTCGTGGGCTTATGTTGGGGATTAACACACATAAGGAAAGCATAATTTGATGTTGACTTGTAGAGGGGCTTCTATGGTGACCCCTAAGGATTATATATAAAGGAGAGAGGTCATTGTGACATTACACATCATGTAGTGTGTATGGAGATATGATGGAGCTAGCATAAGTGATTCTTCACTTGTTCTAGGGCGATTGGTGATCCAAACAAAGAGAAAAGTCTGAAAGGTGGTGAATTTGGCCCTAAAGAGAGAGGCAGAGAAGGTTTCATGTGTGGAGATAATTTGTTGTACAATACATGTTGGTTTGCAAGAGGATGAAGTGTGTATATACGTGGGTTTCAGAAGGACAAATTGTGTATAGGGTATACACGATTTATAGTGAAGCAAACAAAGTATGTTTGTGGGTTTCCAGTAAGGTGAATCATGTATCTAGTTTTCTGGGCAGGTACAAATCCATATAGGATGGAAGGTGACGTCAGCAGGATGAACATGTGGTCTACAACAACTTTGTGTGCAGAGGAGATTCCTAGGGATATTGTTGATGTTTAGTTTTTTTATTTGTATGGTTATTGGAGAACAAGATTTTTCTCAGTTTTGGTGACTTTGGAGGACAAGTTTTTCCTCATATTTTGGTGATATTGTATTGGTTGGGAGGGCTAGTTTTTCCCTCAAGATTTCTGATGATAACAATATTACAGAACTAAAATTGTGTCTCATGTATTGATGATTCATCTCTGATCTTTTTGTTTCCTCTACATATTTTTTCAGTCAATAATTTCAGTGTAAATTTTTTAGTGATACCATGTAGGGTTTTACTATTAGATCACTAGGAAGCAATTTTCAGATCTGAAATTAATGACATAGATTTTCATGTGAAAATTGACATAAGGTTGGGTGGAACATCCTTGGTATACATCCAGTTGGTGATTGGTTTTGTTTAAGATAAGTGCTCTCTGTCATGGTTTCCTTTTCTCATATATTTATTCCCATTGTATATTAATTACTATCTCTGAGATATGTATTTTTAATGTGCCTTCCTACTGCTTATTGCTATGTATGGCATGATCAAGCATTCTTTTTAAGTCTAGAATGAATCTTTATTTTTCATGTGCAGTTATTGCATTTCTTTCATGCTTCTTTATTAAATAATTACTATCAGAGTTCAAAATCATTTCTTAAAGTGTGATTTGAAGTAGCGTGGCTAGCCCACTGGTGGTTGGGTAAGTTATAATGGTATTACGAATATTTGTGTGGTTTTGATCCTAGTATAATAGAGCACATAATTACTATTAAATAAGAAGAAAAAATAGTAAGGCAAAGACATAGACTAATCAATACTGCACTGGTAGAAACGGTTAGGAAAGAGATCGAAAATATCATAAATGCCCATATTATTTTTCCTGTTAAGTATTTAGAAAGGTTATCAAACCTTGTTACATTATGGAAAAAGAATGGAGACATTAGATTATGTGTTGATTTTCGTGCCTTGAACAGGGAAAGTGTTAAAGATAATTTTCCTCTTCCTAATATGGAACTTATTTTACAAAAAGTGGCAGGATCGCAAATGATGTCACTTCTTGACGGTTTTTTAGTATACAATCAAATTTATGTCAAGAGGATTGATAAATATTAAACCACCTTTACTACACATTGGGGCACATTTGTCTATGAACAAATGCCTTTTGTCTTAATTCATGCAGGTGCTACCTTTCAACGAGCTATACAAATAGATTTTGACTATTTGATCAGTAAAATAATTATAATTTATCTTGATGATTTAACTTTTTATTCAAAAACCCAAGAAAATCGTTTTGATCAAATTAAAAAAGTTTTTCTTCACTGCAGAAAATTTGGAATTCCTTTGAATACTAAAAAATCATTTTTTTGTGTCTCTACAGGAAAACGCCTCGGACATATTATATCCAACTCGACAATCAGTATTGACCCAGAGAGGGTTGTTTCCATTCAAAATATTCAAGCCCAATCATGCACGAGTAATATTATCTTTGTTAGAAGATTTATTCCTGATTTTGCAAGAATGGTAAAATGTATACATGATAAAAAGATCGGTTTTTATCATTAGCAAATCCTAATTTTGAAAAATATTTTTATCATTTACAAAAATGCCACTAAAGAAGTAATCTATGTAATTTTTCTTCAGAAAGATGATCATAATAATGAGCAACCAATATCTTACATGATTCAAATTCTATTTGATGATTAATTCAAATATAATTTAATTGAAAAAAAAACTTTTTGTCTTGTTAAAGCTATTGAAAAATTCCATCATTTTATTCTAGAAAAGCATGCTCAAGTAAAAGTCCCTTTACCTACAGTTAATTTTTTCTTTCACAAATGCACTTACCTGAAAAGTTTCCACATTGGCTTGCTAAAATCCAAGAACATGATTTCATGATCACAACATCCAATGAAATCAAGGGATGTGATCTAGCCTTACACCCAAATTAGAATCTTGAACCAAGATATTCTTCTGAAATCAATTAGATTCCTTGTATGCATTATTTCTAATTGAACATGGAAATATTGATTTAGCAGCACATCCCTGGTATCGAGATATCATTTATTATTTACAATATGAGAAATGTCTCAATAATCTTAAACATCATGAGCGAAGAAGAACTTGAATTGAGGCCTCAAAATATCTAATTTTGAATCTTTCACTCTTCTGTAGGACTGTTGACAGATTGTTGTTACGTTGTATCAATGATACAACATCCCAAAATATTTTGAAATAAATTCATAGGTTTGTAGATTCTGATATTCACATTGGTGGAAAATTTGCTTCCAAATCCATTGCTCACAAAATTTTAAGAATTGGTTACTATTGGACTTCTTTCTTTAGGGATTCATATAATATTGTATAAGATTGTCTTGAATGCCAAACTTCTACTAGTAGGAAAAGTTCTCTTCTATGCCTTTACAACCAATCTTACTTGACTTTACTTTTTCTAAATGGGGATTACACTTCATTGAACCAATCAATTCCTCATCTTTTTCTAGTCATATTTTTATACTGACCGCAATGGACTAATTTACGAAGTGGACTGAAGCAGTTCCTCTTAAGCATGCACAAGATGAGAAAATTATCTCCTTTTTAGAATCAAATATCTTTTCTCGTTTTGGTATTCCAATTGAAATTATTTCTGATAATAGACCAACATTCATTTCTAGAAAATGGACCCAATTTCAAAATACATTTAGAGTTTAAAATTTCACTTCATCAACATACTACCCACAAGGAAATGGGAAAGATAAATCAATGAATAAAAATCTAGTCAAAATTATCAAAAAGATAATTAACGATAAAGCTCTCCAATGGCATACCTTATTGACCTAAACATTATGGTAAGATTATACGACCACGAAAACAAGTACAAACCATACTCATTTTCAGTTATTTTATGTCCAAGAATCTCTCATGCATGTTGATCTAGATGGATTTCGGTGGTCTCCCACCTATTCTAACTGACTCATTTTGGCAGTTTTCCAATTCGACAATTTTTTCCTAGTTTTCGGGTCCCTGACTTCTAGGGCCGTTTTGAGGCCCTAAACAATTTTTTTAGTGATATACATAGTCCATATGTATATTCCTCAGATAGACCTTTCCAACGGGCTATCGGGCGCCTAAAACAGAGATCGTATGCAAAAGTTACGACCCTGGGAAGTTGATGTACTAACTTACCCAAACGAGGCCCACATGACTTTTGGCGCTTCATCTCCCAGGGTTAGGTTTTTTGATTTCTAGGGTTTTTGAAATTCCTATTTATTGTAAAAAGGAATTGAGAGCCTCATTCTAATCATATTCTTGTGAATTAGCGCAGCCATCACATCTCTTCTCAGAGATAAGCCACCACCATTCTAGCAAGCTTGTTTTCCACTGCATTTTATAGTTTCAACTTATTTCCTTCTTGAATAGAAACCAATTTTACTGTATATTTGTTATTTTGTGGTAAGAATATTTTGATAATAATATGTATTCATTTATTTATGATCATAAAATATGTATCACTGGTATCAGAGTGGTTTTCTCCTTGTCGTTCTTAATGCATGTCCCTAATGAGGTTAGGGTACAAAGAATTGGATTTCGATCTTGTTTCTCTTGAGGAAAAAATCTCTCGCACACCAAAGTGACCTCTCATGGGAGTAGAAAAGAAATAATAAGGGACATGATATCTGTTCAAAATGTTTATCTAGGAATCCCTCATGCAACAGGGGAATGAGATGATGGATATTTTTACGCAAATCCTTCAGCAACTACCAATAGGCGATGCATATTCCTCAAACAGAGGCACCGCCCCCTTCAAGGTACAAATCAACTTCTATATTTCTATATTTGAAGGTCAGATAGACACAGATGCTATAGACAAATGGTTGAATCTGGTAGAAGGGTATTTCTTTGTCCATAACTTCTCGAATAGAGAAAATATTACTTTTGCACTCCTCAAAGCCATTCCCTATGTCAAAGATTGGTGGGAAAATTTCTGTGAGAAGAAGGAAACAGAGGAACCCTCATTATTTACAGTCGTGGTCACCTATTTTTCCTTCAAGTATGCTATTAAGGAACAATACTACCCTATTGGAAGTTATGATGACTTGTATACAAAATGGACCACACTGCAGTATGAAAGAGACCAAGCAGTGCCCAAGTTCACAAATATCTTCCATACCTTGCACACCAAGTTGGGAATCAAATATTCTAAGTGACATCTGGTGCTCAAGTATCGTGACAGTATTCATAGATACATCTAGGCCGAAATGGAGTTTATGGACATCTCATCCTTAGGCATAGCCTATTGATATGTTGTCAAAATTGAGCAGAAGCTCAAACAAAAGACGCGGCAATTTGGGCCTGTGAACCCCTAAAAAACAAATCCAGAAAAGGGAAACCCCAACACGTAGAACAAAGGACATAGCTATTAGGACCACATATTGTACCTTTTTGCCCATACTTTTTTCCATTATTATACCCTGGATCACCTGTATTTAGACTTATACTATCAATTCATCTAATCATTCCAAGGTATACAACGTCCTTTCTCATCACTACATGTCTAATCTGTTTTGCATAATATTTTACATTACTTTTGTACTTAACCATTGATTAGAAGTGCATAAGTGCCCATATCTGCAGAATAGTATTCAAGGACGATGTTGAAACACAGAACTGTCTAGAGTCGCTATCGAACTGATGCTGAAACACGGAAGCTGCTACACAGTCCAAGGACGCATATGCTGAAACACGAAGCTGCCACAGGTCGCATATGCCGAAACACGGAGCAGCTACATAGTTCGAGGATGCAGATGCTGAACACAGAGGAGACCGCCACAATGCTGAAACACGAGCCGTGACAGTTAGCAGTCAAGGCCGACACAGTCAAGAGCGCAATTCACGTGGCTGAAACAACCCGTGAATTGCGATGCTGAACAACATCAACAGCTGTGAGAAGAAGTTGTTACACCAGCCGTAACAACAATGCCTCGTTCAACCCCTGTATTAAGCAGTCAGTTGCGTGAGAATAGGACACCCTATGCTAATTTAGAAAGAAGATCCGATTTAGTATAGGATTCAGATCTTCTTTGTAACGATTGTATCGATGGGATTTTCCCTTTAAATTGAGGGGAAATCACCATTCGAGGGAATCCAAGTTTTGATGTATTGAAGAACTTAAGAGAAGCGGGACGCATTCGGTATTTCCAATTTGTAATGTGATATTCTGA